>JANRGV010007666.1:0-26446 GCA_024734035.1 Alethe castanea | reverse complement strand
CAAAAAAAACCCACTTGATCTTAGTGTTGCTTTTATCATCTTCCTTTTCCTACATACTTTTAAAACCTCATTACTCAGAAAAGCCAAGTCAATGGTCCCAGATCCTGAAATCTGCCCAAACCTTCCAAAAAGGCCACCACCTTTCAGACCAAAGAAAGCTATCAGATTTTCTGCCCATTTCACCACTGACCTCTGTCAAATCCATTAGGGAAACAGGAAAGCAGGAAAAAACTTGTGCCCACTCCCCAAGAGACTGCTCACTTCATAAAATTGGACATCCAAAAATATAACAATTTTTTGCCCCTACTCAAGTTCAAGTGGTCCAATCCTAAAGCCTCTAAACTTTTAGTATTTCCCCTACATGTCTAAGACTAAACATACCCTATAAAACAAACTTTTAGAATTCAAAGATAATCCTTGGCTGTGAATAATAAAACAAAACAATTATTTTCTGAGCAACCTGATAGAGCAACAGTCCCAGCTGAAGATTTATTTTAAAAAGCTGAAGTATCTCTTTGCAATTTTTTTCATAGAAGAGTGAACATTCAATGACCAGTTCTTTGCTACAATAAAATTAACATTCTCCAGAAATGGCAAGTTTACTTCTAAGCAGTCTGAGGTGTTCTGTAACACAGAACAATGTGTTGCTCCAACGTGAATGCTACACTGAGAGCCATAGGTATTTTTGAAAAAGCAGAAAAGGAACTGAATTAAACAAAAGTATAGAAGTAGGCAGTGTGGAAATCCACTGCTGGGAAACCAGGGTAAGAAATACCAAAACTGTAGGGACACCTAAACTGCTAACAGAATTCTATTGCTTTCTTTCTTGATATGTAGTACAATATTCTGTCGCTTATTCCACTCAGAAAAGCCAGAAACAAGAAACAATAATATAATATTTGATAATTGCATAGGAGGCCTTTATAATCTTCTCCTGAGCTTTGTCTTCAGGTAATAAAGTGGGATGGTTCCATGATGGTTTCCTGCCTGTCACTATTGCTGAGCAATGCTTGTTTCTTTAATGGCTAATGTGCCTGTGTCCATAGAGAAAGTGAATATACTGACACTCATTGGATAAATGTACATTTTCTTGAAATTGAGCCAGTTTGCTGTCTCCCAACCTTACAAGCTATATCATTAGTTATTTTCAAAGACACAGGATGAAGAGATTTAGGTAACTTGGAGAAACATGAACTAGACATGAGGAATTTCAGGGAATTGCCTGCTGTGCTGCTCTCCTCTTGGTAAGCTATACTTGTAAAAGTTCCATTTCACACACGTCAAGCACATTCCCTCCAGTAAGTTGAAAGATTGAAATCTACCTAAATATCCAATTCTCAACCAAAAAATTATATTCTGCCCCGAAGTTAAACATAGTGAAAATATGATATGAAGATGTTGCAAAAAATTGATTAATGTATCATCAGCTATGGATGCTAAAGGCACTTTTGGTCAGATGCCTTTGGAATCAGCTGAACCCAAAGATTTCCTTGTTGCCTCCTCCCACAGCAATCCCACCACGGTCTGTTAGGGTGCCACACAATCAAGTTGCCTGTGCAAACTGGCAGCAGTTGAGCTTAACTAATGAGCTCTAATAGGCCCATCAATTGCACAGGTAAATGTCTGCTGGGACTGAACATTGGAACTAATAGCATTTGAAGCTTGGGTGGGCTGTTTGCCTTCCCCTGCCCAGAGAGATTTAAGATAACCTCAAAGTAAGTAGCATCAGCTCAAGCTGTTTCATCATTAACCTTTATATTAGAAATATTTTATTTATACATTTCTGCATTCTGATTTATGTATGTATCATAGAGAACAGCCATGTGGGAGCACTTTATAATTAAATTTGTAAAATATACCAATGCCCTTCTCAAGAATCATTCATTCTTACAACTAAATTGACTATTTGTGCTTGTGCACGATCTATCTCATTTTTTATGGAAAAGGTTAAAGAAAGCATCAGAATTTCTGTCCTCTATGTAATAGCCCACAATCTAGCCTGGCCTAGAGCATGTGGCTTTTGTACCCAATGGCACCGCTGTGAATGAAGTGATTACTGTCGTTTGTATCAACTTTGGCCTCTTAACCTGCATTGACCAGGCAGTTATCAATATTTAGCTTAGAGTGGAAATAGTCTTCAGCACCAAGTGAGAACTGTTTTTCCAAAATGTCCTAGAAAGAGGACCATTTTACATTAAAAAAAAAAAAGGCTTAATATATGTGTTTATATTTGTATCTATGCTCTTTGTATATATATAAAATTAAGTCTAATAGAAAGAATGCAGAACTTTGAACTTTGATTTTACCAATTTTTGGCACAACCCTCTACTGAAGTCTTTGCAAATAAACCCGTAACTCCAACATAACAACATAACAAGACAGAGGTCTGCTGGAGCTGTACAAGAGTGGATGAACTGGGCATGGAAATCATGGTACCTTCCCTGAACACTACTTCATTAGTGGGAAGAAAGGGCTTCTAAAGGCCAAGGACCTCCAGGTGGTTTGGCAGCAGCAGCAGCTGAATGTGCTGATGGTCAAAGTGGTGATGACTCACTCATGGAAATGATGATGGAAATGACCAAGATGTGTAACCATATCTCAAGGCCACCAAACCCTGACTTCCTTCTAGAGTAGACTGCAAGCTGCACTCAAATCTTTCCACTAAACAGTATTTTACTGACTCTCCAGGACCAAAAATGAACTTGTTCCCATGTGCTTCCCCACAAGTGGCAAGGATTTTGCAATATGCTGAGTGGCATTACATCAATCCAAATAATGTCATCTATACAGCACTTATAAACTGAACAGTGAAATGAATCATTCATTCTTTCAGGAAGGAATTTCACAGTCTGTAAGTCAAGAGCTCTGTTTGTTATGAACATTTGCTTTCTGGTGCTAAGAATTTGGAACCATAGAAAATTCAGATTGACTGGCCCCTCGAAGAGAAAAATGTCTAATGCAACACTGGTAAAAGGACTGTGGGTCTGGGTAGAAACATCTGTTACTTGAGCAACTTGGGCTTTATTTTTCTTTCAGCACGGTAATATGAAGCACCAAAGAGAAATGACACCTGGCACAGAATTTCATTGTCAGCAAGACCTTTTGTGACTTGCAAATGCACTTAAAAACTGGGAATGCAGAAAACAAATCTAACAGATTTTCTAGAGTGAAAGCACTGAGATCAAGATATAGACATCATTATTTTATTTTCCTTTTTCCCCTTTTAAAAGAAAAACTTCTTTTTCCTTTCATACTCCAAATGCAAAATTTAAAATATTCTGAAAATCAAAACAATCCTGATGATTTTTTTTTTTTTTTGGTGGAAGTGGAGTAGGCAAACATCAAGTGACAGCTGGCACCTGATATTTTGTAGAAAATACCAATACTATTAGTTTCCTGTATTATTACTGACCAGATGGTTATTTAGGGGCCTTTTGACCTCAATTTCTTTCAAACTGGGACAGTAAAGTTGAACAGAATAGAAGATAACGGTAATAATTTTTAAAGAACTGCAATGCAAAACCAGTGTATTATTTTCTTCCAGACTGCATCAACTTCAATACAAACAAAAGGCAAATTGTCAGGCAGGAAATGGGACCATTTTAGCTGCTCATTCCAACTTTTACTTCACATTTTTTATTTCCCTAGGTAGAATATACCAACTATATAAATTATCACTGCAATTGGCTAGAAATTACCCCAGAGAGTATCCAGTCTATATAGAAAAATAAAAGATTTATCTTGATATTATTTTGAAACCACATATAAATGTATCATTAAAATGCAACTTCTGCTAAAGGTGTGTTTCAAATCACCTCCATGCAGCAGACATTCTAATAAGAGAATGTGAGTCACTATGTTTTCTTATTTAACAAAAGCAGAGTGGAGGTTTTAATCTTTCTAAAACTACCTTTTCAGAGACAATCAAAGCCTGCTGCTTTTAAAAAAAGGAGAAAAAATAGTTCAAAACAGACTGAAATTAAGCTAGATAGTAAGGTCTGCCTGAATATCTTATCTTTTTTAAGCAAGAAAGGAAAAAATTGGTCCTGAAGACACATTGCCACTAGAATTACAAATATGAAAACCTACACAGCTACAGGTCCACTAAGACCATGCATATTGTTGTTAGAAGTTGAAATTATATTTCACCATTTCTTTTGAAGAATTCCACACTTCACTGTATCTCATACAGCCTTATCCCAGTCTTTTCAGTTCTGTCTGCTGTAGTATTTTGCTGTTAGTTCTGTCAATTCAGCACAGACAACCTGGCAAGTTCCAGCCCCCTGAGAATGTTACTCCGCATGATCATATTCCTAAAAAAGGTGATATTCTGATCACACTCATTCTAAAGAAGGCCAAAACTGTCATTTGTGTTCCATTCTGAAAGAGGAGTGCCTGAAACTATTTTAAGGGTTTCTTATAGCATGGTTTGGGTTAGAAGGGACCTTAAGACTCAGGTAGTTTCAAGCCCTCTGTCATGGGCAGGGACATTTTCCACTAGACCAGGTTGCTCAGAGCCTCATCCAACCTGGTCTTGAGCACTTCCAGGGATGGGGCATCCACAGCTTCTCTGGGTAACCTCTCCCCAGTGCCTCACCATCCTAATAGTAAAGAATTTCTTCCTCACACCTAACCTAAACCTTCCCTCATTCAGCCATTCTCTCTTGCCCTATCACTGCATGTTCTTGTAAAAAGTCTCTCTCAAGTTTTTTGTTTAATTAAAAGAACATACAGATGTATAGAAATGAAAGCTTGATGGATGAAGGTATCAGTTCTGTGTTACCTGGGCTCTGCAGAAATCAGGGATGCAGCACATGCTTTGATGCACTTTTGTAGGTCACACACATCCATGTTTTCTATTTGAAAGCATCTGTGTACAATACTATCCAAAGACCATGAATAATTGGCGTGGCACTCCTCTCCTACCACCCACTGGATGAGCAGGAAGAGACAGATGTGGGAAAATTCACCCTGCTACTGATCCAGCAAGGGAAATAGCTAAGGAAAGGATAACACACAGTGCCCACATCTGTGGAACAATTTGTTGCAGGAATGGGTGCACTGTAGCAGGAATGGCAATCACAGCAAACACACACTCACTGAAACAATCTGGGACTGCTACTCTGCCTTATGGTGCCTCCATTCCCTACGCTGTTAGTGAGGAAAGGAGCAATCCACTTGACATGTCATAAACAAGAGGACACAATATGAGCAAATAATGGCCTGTGTGGCTTATAACTAGGTGCCCCTCTAAACGTTGTCAGTATTGCAAAAAGCCTGTTGGAAGAAAACACAGAATTAGTGGAGGTCATGAAATCACAGAAAGGTATGGCTAAAACATGGGAAACTTGTTTAACGACTAATGAAACCAGCCTCCAAAGATAGAAAGGACAGTTGTGAAAAAAACACAGTAACGAAGAAAAAATAAAAAGCACAATGTAAGACCACAAATTCTTGCTGCTCCATAAAACTGCTGTAGCTAACTTTATCATGTTTACATGGGATGTTGGCTTGAGTTGAAAGGAAACATTCACTATACTATACATAGCTGGCAAGAAAAAAGGTTCTCTCCAGAGCTTCTGGGAGCATATGTTTTATGAATACATGGAATAAAAGTAGTGATTTGTATCATTAGAATATATATCCTTCTAAAATGTGTCTGCATGGCTCAATCAGATTTCTTCATTTAAAAATATAATGCAATGTAATTTTATTCAACTTTTTAGAAGTGAAATACAACCCATGAATAAACTCTTTCAAATCTCTGCCAGGAGAGCAAATTCTCTAAATGTTATTCTGAAGCACCACATAATGACTCCCAGCATCTAAACCCCAAACCACTTGTGAAAATTCAGCCTTTCAAAGTGCTCTAACTCTATTGCTTCCAGCTGCTTGCATCTGCCTAAATGTACTGAATCTTACACACAAAGTCTGTAAATCAAAGGAGGAAAGTGGTGGAAAGTGAGAGTAACGGAACTCTAAAAGCCACAGACTGGAAAAATAATTTGCTGCTATTAGGGTCTACTGAATTTGACATATTTTCAAAAACATCACCAGCACTGAAGTTCATAGACAGCTCTTGCCCCAAAAGGAGCCTTTTTAATCTTAGATACCTGATATTTCAAAGTAATTTCTCCACTAGTACCTGTCCAATACTACAGTCAAGAATGATTCTCAGAGAAATCTCACAGTAAACATATATCCTTGTGTGTGATGCTTAAAATATCTTCATATACAGAGCAAGTAGCATGACAGCTGCAACTCTCCCTCTTTTACAGTACAAAGACCATACTTTTTATAGAGGGATCTAAAATACCTAAATAGCTAGTTCCAGCAACCTGCACACTCCTCATGAGATGTAAAGGGCTCAGGAAAAAAAATAATGTTGGTTTTTGGTAACTTTGAATACAAATAGCATAACAAATGGGTACAAGTTCTGATGCTTCATGATTTTAAGTATCACAAAATAGACTGGCAAAAGCTCATGAATCTGGTAAAACACTTAACAAAGGGTTTTTAAAATGTTACAGCACTCTTGATTTTTTTTTTTCTTTAAAATTCTTTTCTAGACTTGCAGCTTATTTGGAATGCTAGAAACTGTGATGGCAGTATTTACTTTTGAAGAAATGTACAACTGAAACAAAACTCATATGAAAATGCAATCACTAATGTAGTTACCAGAACTGGATTCCTTATCTTTTATCTCCAAAACATTTGCCTGTTCATCAGCAGAGCTAAAGGACATTTGCTCCATGTGGTGCTAACAGCAGTACCCCCATCCTTGGCCACTGAAAAAGAACCTCATTTACACAAACATTAGAGTTCAACATGCCTCTGCCTACCACAAAATAGTACAATCCTTTATGGACCCCTTTTCAGTTTTTCAATGGAACATCATCTTGGACTTCAGTTGAAAGAAGACTTCAATTACAGCAAAATGCAATGCAGGAAACATCTATTTAAGATAAGCTTCATATGTCTAATTTTAAAAAATCTTAATTGTACCCAAATTTGTAATTTTAATTGTATAACTGTATTCAGGTGGGAGGCATGTATGTCCATTATCAAGATAAATTACATACATGGCCTAGTTTTCACTTTATTGTTAATTTCCCTGTATTTTGCCAAATTTGGCACCATGCTGTAAAGTACAGCTAAACATAGGAAATAAAGCTAGTTTCACTGAAACCAGCAAATTTG
This sequence comes from Alethe castanea, assembly GCA_024734035.1. Taxonomy (NCBI): domain Eukaryota; kingdom Metazoa; phylum Chordata; class Aves; order Passeriformes; family Muscicapidae; genus Alethe; species Alethe castanea. The sequence continues at coordinate 19,246 of JANRGV010007666.1, read as the reverse complement.
GTATAAAATTTAACTGGAATAGGATTTCAGTTTAAGGGCAGACCTTGAACTGAGAATAAATTAAAACCACCTAAAGAGTTAAGAATAAACCAAACTGAGAACAAAACAGAATATGCTTAAAATGACCAACCTCCTTTGAAAATATACCATCAGACTTTTCCAAACCTCACTGCTAGCTCCTGTGTCTCTATCTACAGTATGTACACATGAGCACATGTATCCCTTTCAGATGCTCATCCCAGTTAGAAATTAGATAATTTCATGCACAAAAGGTGATTGGTGAGCTGAGTAGCTTTTATGGTAGAATTTGTAGAAGAGAATGAAGTGTCTTACATCCTAGTCCCTCAAGCCTAGGGCTAAACCAAAGTTCTTTTGCTCTGGGTAGGCGCAAAGGAGGAAATTCCAACTAAATATTCTCAAGAGATAAAAATCCACTAAAGTTTACTAGCAAACTAGAAAATTAAGGAACACTGGAAAAAGAGTAAATATTTTCAGGGATCACTGACTGATAGAAAATAGAGAAATCATTTTTCATGGTGGTAGAGGGAGAATAAATATTTTCAGGGATCACTGACTGATAGAAAATAGAGAAATCATTTTTCATGCTGGTAGAGGTATTCACAAGGGAAGTATCTGGAAAGGTGAAATGGATGATGGATGCAGTGTGTGCTACAATGGTTGGAAGACAGACACCTTCTCCAGGACTCAGCTGAGAAGCCATGTGTTAGGATGAGAGTTCCTGCAAGTCTGCCAACAAAGAAATGGTTTCCTCAAAGATATAACAGGTTAAACTACTATTCAAGTGTAAAAGACCAGGTTTGATGGGGTTCAATGAGCAACCTGGTTGATGGGCAACCTTCTTGGATGAGCAGCCTGGTCTAGTTGAAGGTGTCCCTAAGCATGGCAAGGGAGTTGGAATGAGATGACCTTTAAGGTCCTGCCAACCCAAACCATCCTGTGATTATATAATTAATTTTACCTAATACTGAACTGGAAGCATTAGTTCTGTGTGTAACAAACATTGACTTAAATAACTAAATCAGCACTCAATTGGTTAAATCAGCACTCAATTGGTTTTGCAAGAAGTTGACATAAATATTTTTTCCTCTTCTCGTGCTCTCTAACCCTCATATTACTCAGTTACTTAGTAGATAGGGCATCCTTTCCTCCACTCTCTCTGTTTTGTTTTTTTTTTTTAATGCCAAGTGAGATACATAAAAGGTGCACTTCACCTAGTCAGGTTATGTTTTACCTTTGGCTAACATTCAAAAAATGGAGAACTTCCATCTGAAAGAAAAAAGACAAATGGCATCAAGTGAAGCCTAAACGGTCATTGTGAAGCATGAAATCAACTTCTCTTCCACACACTTTTAGCCATATCAATATCTGCAAAACTTGCTATTGCAAATGAAAAAATGAAGGATTAGAGCCACATGGTAGCCTATAACTAAATTCTTCACTTGCAATCTGCTTTTCTGCTTGGGATCTCAGGCTTCAGGTGTGTGTGTGGGCAGCATAAACAAGTTCCTACAGGGCAGGGAAAGCCCACACTGCACTGCAGGGTGCGCTAAGAAACTGTTCTTTATTTTGCTTCAAATGTAAGGCAGATAAATATTTACAAGATTAAATCAGCACAGTTAGCACAAGACCTGTGGAAATTTTGTAAATTTAAAGGTACAGTTGTCACTCTGGACAAAGAATTCCTGAAGTGCAGGGGAGTTAAGAAAATCTTCTCACTCTATTAGCAGATTGCATAGTGTGCTCATTGCATCCTTGCCCTAAATTCCAGATTCACTCTGATTTAAACTCCTGCTTTATTCAGACTTTATTCAGCCTATAAAACCCTTTTCAACCATATACATATCCAGCTAGACATCTAATTATATTTTGCCATACAAAGCAGTATGAAATAAACACTCGCTTTAAATGTCATTATCTTAATTATGGTAATGGCTTCAGGAGAAACCCACAGAATTACAGCTGATGATATTAGCCTTCTCAGCCTTAGAAATTAATACATACCCAACAGCTACATAAATCTGATAATGACAAGAAATAGCTGAGCAAAAAGCTTTTATTTAGGTATTTATTTTATTGGGTTTTTTTTTTTTGAGTGTATGCTGCTAAAATCAGTGGATAAAGATGGAAGAAGATGCCTTGTTTTCAAGGGAATCAGAGTTCAGACTAGCTTTCCACGTTTAGACAAGAGAAGAAGAGTTCTCCCTTTTATCCTGATAAAAAAGATGTTGGTTTCCTGGTTAGTAAAACACCCTCTGCCTGAGTGGAATGACTCTTTATGGAATGAGGCAGATTCCCAGGGACGAGAAATCCAGAAATACTTTCCAAGAGCTCCCCAGCTTGTACGCAATGGGCTGCCAGCATGAAAGATGATGGAAGAGGAAACAACAACAGGAGAGAGAGAAGATGGAAAAAATTGGCACAGTGGTACACATAAAGCATCTATGACTAGGGGAAAGTGAGGGAAAAAGAGAATTAGGAATGCCTTTACTCTGTGTTGATGCTGTTGCTTTGTCACTAATTGGCCATTGTGTCGTGCCTGTGGGAAATGTCACCTTGGGATAACAAAGCATAAACACCATGAATGATGCAACCACATCTCATTTATTTTAGAATCCAGTTTAAGACTCAATTTCTTTTCTTGTAAGAACTATGCCAGAATAAGCTGCAGAAATAGGTCTTAATGAATTGGTTTCAGTTCACTTAAAATTCATAATGATTTCTTTGCAGCAGTGCTACAGGAACCACTGTTTGCATACTGTGTGCCACTGAGGGACACCAGGGCATGTCCAGGCTGGTTGTCCCACACCTATGAGTAAATCTGATTTCCTCAGGATGCCTCAGAGGAAATGCAAAACTCCCTGGAATGTGTGCTGTTATTAGGGAAATAATGAAAATATTCAGACATAGCTCTTACTAGTAAAAGGCCCTTGATCACACTGTACAAATGGATGGCACTGTTGTCACACTTTAGAGAAAAATGTCAGTAGTTCTTACGTCATACAGTTATCTGCATCAGAGGATCCCCACCACTCTGTAAATATCTTGATTTCAGTGTCACCTGCAACTGCTAAATGCCTGCTTAGCATTAAAAAGGCACAATTGTTGCTAAATAAACCTAAAAATTGGTTTTTTTGTTTACACAATGATGAATCTCCACCAAGCCCACACTACTTCCTTTTCTTCCCTCTGAGGATTTACACTGAAATGCAGCAAGCAGACATTATTGTGCCTCATATAGTTAATGATGAGATTTGATATTTCCAGTAGTAGAAGCTGCTCTCAGAACAAAGAACAGCTGGTTATCCACAAGGTGGATTTTCTGGATTGCCAGGGATGTTATGCATAGTACACTTCAGCAAAGCACAAGGAAATGCAGTCTTCTCACCCTCTGGGAACATTCCCCTGATGTCACGTAAAAACAGGTTACACAAAAGGGATACTAAGGGCAAAGACTGTGATAACAATGCAGAGGGAGAAAACCCTTCAGTTACCAACAGCCTGTCTGGCCCTGACAACAGTTCCTGCTGCAGTTTGTCAGAGGTCACTGGAACAGCAAGGCTCACTTAAGAAATATTGTGTGAACAAGAAAAAAAAAATAGCCCTGAATTTTACTGCCTCATTATAAGAGACAACAGATGGATGAAGAGAGATGTCAACCACTTCGCAATTATTATGCCAAAGGATATTTTAAAGAAGGATTTCAAGGATTTAACAAATTTTAACAAATGTTTTCGAAGAGAACAAGGGGAATAATTTGCAGAGTGTACAAAAGATCTTATCTAAGAATATAACTGAGAGGCTGGCTTAGCTGAGGAGGTGAATTCACAGTGTGGAATCATAAAGGAAAAAAGCCACGGAAGTGAATACATCCATCTGTTGTGCTAGAAAAAGGCACTGAAAAAACAAAATTAAAAAAAAAAAAAAGAAAAGGGAGTAAAATGGTCAAGACAAAAGGGAAGGGTATGGCCCTTACTGCAGCATCCCTAAGAAGAGGTCACAACTGAATTTAGGAAATCCAAAGAAAAAAACCAGATAGCTGGAACCAAAATGTGAGATGATGTTTAGACCAGAGTTTCAGTGCTATGGTCAGCCAAATAAAAAACCAGAAAAGGTTTATTTTAAAATAATCTTCTAGCCTCCAACACGTGAAAGTGAGGCCCTAGTGAAGGTCTATTGAAACAGCAGCAGCCACTCCTTACAGGCTAAGGGTTAGCAATTTAGGTTGCAGTGACAACTGAAGGAGACAGAGGGAATTATTTTGGGAAATGTGACTGCTTAAGAGCTGAGACAAGAATTGAAAAACCTCATGCTTGGGTAAGAGATCTCACCCTCACTTCTGTAGGTGCTTTAAACAGGTTTCTGAAGAACAGACCCAACCCCTCAACAGCAGAAAACCACTTCTCGCTTTCCCTTACAGCCAGCCTTAAAGAACTAATTGGGCTGACAGCAATGGTGCAGCTTTCCAAATATGCAGAACTGTAATACTTGATATTGTTAGGAGAAATAGCTTTCTGAAAGAAACTCCTTTAATGCATTAAGCCTTATGTGTTTCAATCATAAAGATGCACAAAGACTGCAAGGGGAGAGCAATGTATTTCAGGCAATTAGACATGAGATGATATAGCTGTCATTGCTCATTGACTGCCTTTGACAATATCTATGGCAAATGGCACAGACCCCTACAGAAGTCTTTCAAAAGCTCACAGTATTTAATCTGCAGGCATTTTAATTTGAAATAAGAGTGATATTTTCTTCAAACAGAATAAGGACAGGGTGAACAACCACAATTCAAACAGCTTTAAAGCACTCCAGGGTAAGGCTGTCAACAGGTGATACACCCTGTGCACACTCACAAGCCATTGTGAGTACCTAGCTTGATTTTCAAAGGACTGAGTGGCAAATTCACAAGTGTGTTTCTAAAGGCATGAGAAGAAGGTGTTGTTCGATTCTTATGCCAAAGAATCCAAATACCTTGTTTAGCTCAGAGGCGTGGGGGGGAAATATCATATTAAAAAAACCCCAAACCAACAAAAAACCCTTTCCAGGAAGTATTTAGTACAAAAAATCCTGCCTGGCATATGTTACAGTGGAACAGACACACACTGTGTCAACGTGCAGGTTACAGAGATGACCCCACCACGGATTTTGGAGGAGTTTTGCCATCCTGGGGAAGAGCTCTGAGAAATCAGTTTTAAGCAAACAGCTAACAGGAGGGGAGGGCGGAACCAACAGAGAAAACTACCCTACAGCACTTCATACTCGTGAATTGGGTTTTCTAGGATAAAACAAGCCCTCATCTTCCTCCCACAGCAGTAACCACAGTCCAGCACTGTGGTATTTATGACACTGAGGACTGCCTTGGGTGAGCTCAAAGTCTCACTTCCTGCTCAGTCAGGTGCTTGAAGAAATCACCTGCCACTGTTTTAAAGAGGGATGTACTAACTGGGATGTACTGTGTTCTACTTCTGTGTTGATCCAGGTTTCACTTTACCCAGGCTACCCCACCCTGGTATCCTCTGAGAGCACAGGGTTGGTTGCCTTAGGTGGATTCTCCCCACAACTCACACCTTGGACAGCAAAGAGGATGTGGCTCTGCCATGCTGAGATATTCCTCCTCCATCATCAGTTGCCACTTGCTCTGCTTTTTGCAACAAATTCCAAATGCAAATCATTATTTTTATTCCAGGTGTGCCTCCTCTAGGAAAGGGAAATTCCTTGCTTCTGAACAAAGGAATAAAGTGAATACTGACAGCATTATATTATGACAGTAAACAACATGCATAAACATGCAAGAAAACAGGAAAAGTATTGTAGTATTGATTGGCATCAAATTTCCATCTGGAATCAACAGTGCACTGCAAGATGAACCAAGGGAACCAAGTAGTTTTCATAAATAGGGGAATTTTTTTTGTGGTAGACTAGAAGTTAAATTAAAGGATTAAATTATAGGAGCAGGTTGTTCCTGTAACAGCCCAGGTGTGAAATTTTTGCACACTCCACTTCCAGCCCAGAAGAATACTCATTTAGAATAGAAAAACACTACAGAAAGGAATGCAGGCTGAACAGCAGGATCACAGGCACAGCAGAACTCTTTGGGATTGGTTTTTGTCTTATGTAAAAGTTCTGCTTTCTCAACGATTTTCAGTTCACCATTCTATACTATGTTTCTCAGCAGCAGAAGCCTCAAGATTTTTCCTCTGGAGAAATCTTGCACAGATTGCTCGTACCAGTCCAGCCACAGGCTGAGCAATCTGTTCTGGGTTTTTGTTTTGTTTTGTTTTTTCTTTCTTGGCTTTGCTGCAATGAGCTCTTTAAAGGCACCACAAGCTGTTCCTTTCTCTACCAGAAAACAAAAAATTATATTTTATTTTAATGTTTTCTACCAAGAAGTATATGCTCTAAGTGGATGTTCAGCTGAGCAGAAATCCAATAGCAAACATAAATTGCTACCAGCATTTTGACCATTTATCATTTTTGACACAAAACCTTCCAGAGGTTACAGCCATAGAGGAGTTTAATTCTGATAATAAATTGCAAAGTGAATTTCTGTAAACATCTTTTCCTCTGTTATAGACCCCAGACATTTTAGCAGTTTTAGGCACTTGTATCAGGTATCTTCATGCAGTCCAATGACAAATATGCTTAGGTCATGTATTTTTTTTACATTTACCAACTAAGACAGTTAATTTCTTGGTACTTTAAAGAGATCAACAAGGTTTGCCCTCCTGTAGCATTCAAAACTACAAACCATTGTAATAGATGGGATGCAGAGAACTTTCCATTCATTTACTTAAGAGAGACATAAAAGACGAAAACAGCCTCAGAGACTTCTAGAAAGGAAGACCTGAAAGTCAATGCATCCCAGATTGCTAATGGATCTGTGACTCAATACTGTTGAAAGAGGATTTTGACCACCTTTGATTTGATCAAGCCTAAATGATTTCCCCATTTTAAAGACAAGCATTATTATCTCATTTAGAAAACTCCCAAAATTTGAGAGAGAGTCAGAAAGAACCTGAACCTGCTGGTGTCATTGCCCCTCACACTGATCAGGAACCTTTCCCTGTCATCATCTGTACTTCTCAGGACTGAGCTCCTAACACATGGTCATAGAGTCTTGTTTCATGCCACCAAGAAGTACACTCCTGTTTTCAGGGGCTAACTTTTCTTAAAAGAACTAAGGATGAAAAATAAGGTAGCAAGAGAACAAACCACATTTATAAATATAGATGGTTTGTTCTTAATCCCAAGCAGGACAATCAAACATCTATCTGTGCTAAAGGTAGGGAGGGAGCTGCTCCAATTTTGTTGACAATAAGCATAAGCTTATTTTCCAGAGACTCATGGAAGGGTTTTGGTTTGAAGTGACCTTAGAGATGATCTTGTTCCAGCCTCCCTGCCATGGGCAGGAGCACCTTCCAACAGACCTGGCTGCTCAAAGCCCTGGCCTACAATTTTTCATGTTGAATCACAGACAAAAAGGAACAGTCTTGACTAAATTACATTAATTTCAGATAACAACAGGCCACAAATAACAGTCCCTTGAAATTCTTTATATGTTTATTGTGCTTTCCATGCTGTTTCTTTCTCTCCTGTAAGAAGGAAGAGCCAGTGATTGACCATTACTCCAGATCAGAAGGATAAATCAGAAAGCTTACTTGGACAAAAGGGTTTTCTTGGTGTTTGGTGTTTTTTTTGGTGGCCTATTTTTTTCTGTGGGCCTTGTTTTTTTTTTTTTGGTTGTGGGGTTTTTGCTAGTTTGTTTGATTTTTGTTTGTTTTGTTTTTTGGTTTTTTTTTTTTTTTTTTTTTTTATTTGTTTGTTTGAGTTTTTGTTTGTCTTCTCCTTGAGGCAGAAAAAGGATATGCTCTTAATGGAAATTAAATGAAAGTGAACATGGATTTAACAACGAGAAAGAGCAGAGGAAGAAACTCACATCATTCAAAACTCATTTTGCGATATCTGAAATGTTTGGAAAATATTTTATCTACATTACAGAACTTCAAGTTGTACTAAGTTCCCCTAACCCTAACTTCAATTGTTAGCTCACTAAACATTTTCCCAGAAAGAATTTGAATTAAACCTTATAGGAAAAAATCCACTAAATACAACCTAGAGAAAGCAGGTGCAACTCTTAGAGATGTGCCTGGCTCTAGTTCAACTCGATGGTGTAAATTACATCTCCAACATTCACGTTGTTAGCATTAGAGTAAATTATGAGCGGATTCTATAAAATCCAAAATGTTATGCTGATGTAAAAATATGATAAGAGAAGGGAGAGCTGGGAGTGGAGAAAGAATGATGAGAAAATCTGAGTAAGCGTGGCAGAGTAACGTGATGTATATGAACAAACAACACCCCTATGAGTTATAGGCTCCATTAATTTTTTTCCTCCCTATATTTACTTTTTTGCCTAGAGGGAATGTAGCATAAAGGAGAATTCCTTGATTCAGATTAGGCTTCTACTATCCAAAAAAAAATTTCCAGAACCAACATGAGTGTGGAGACTTCAGTAATTGGATCCATACATCACAACAGGTTGTCAAAACAAACTTTTATTCTGCTTTGCAGAGCTGGTTGTTTCAGAAGTGAAGACCTAGGAAGACACTGATGCTAAACAGTGCTGAATGCCCCCTGCAAGGTGCTAAGTGCCTCGAATGTCCATTTAATAAGTGCGAATTGAGAGCAGCCAGCAATTCACAAGAGATGCTAAAATGCTGTGCAACACAGAGCTACAGATATGTCAGATCCTTTTTCCTGAAGGCTTTCTCTTTTTTTTTTTTCTTTTTAACAAGGTCTGTGTGATGCCACTTTCATCTGTGTTCTCTAGAGGTGAAGACAGCAATGGAAATGTGCTTGTGTGCAGCACTTTCCCATCTTGCAGGCCGTCATGCTTGTGTTCTCACTGGCATGTGCTGGTGTGCAGGAGCAGGACTGCCCTGTCTTCACCACAGATTCACTCCAAGGGAAATGCCTGCTTCCCAGAGCAGGGTTGGAAAGCTCTGTCCTCAGAATAGGATTTGGTCTTTAGAGGAGTGAGGGCAGAAGGTAAGGGCACCCTCTGCACTGCAGATGGCACCTGTGACAAACACTCTGCTTCTCCCTGCCCAGGCAGTGAGTGGTGATGCCCTGCTGGATCCACCCATCAGTGCCAGGCTGAGGCACTTCTTTAGAACACGTCCGGGACACATCCATCATGTTTACACCATGGCAAACAGCATGGGAAGGATGATCTGCATGAAAACACAGACATCCAAACATATCCTATGTGGGAGTAAGTTCCTATTGCGATGTAGGACAATTTAAATTGCTCGGTGGTGGTTCCTTATGTGTCCACACATACAAATCAGCAAACAAATAAATTTACTATAATCTGACAGAAATGCCTGTCTATGATGGAGTGGGGTGTCATTAGGATACTGCTGGGAGCCAAGAAAGCAGCCCTTTCTCAGACTGCTCATGGACAAGAAATCATAACAATGATTAAACACCTGCTGCAGATGTGTGATACGTGATGTTTTGCAGAAAGCATGTTTTCAAAGAGGTGTTGCTTTTTTGGACCAATGAGTCCTTTTCATTCTGTTTTACATGTACTACCCTATATAACTGTAGTGTTTCTTCACATAAAGGTTTTTTTTGCTTCTCCATTACATGAGGAACTATGTTGCATTATCCTTTCTGCCACTCCTATAGCCCAAATGCAACAGTGGGGGATTTTTCCAAGGAAATGCAGAAACAGACATTGGCTGTGGTAGATGGCATAACAACAAGTAACTTTCATCTTGGATCATCACATCTTGTCACATTAACAGAAGTACTTCTTTCAATTTCCAAGGTTTGGAGCAGCCAAAGAGGAACTTGCAGCTGATTGAAAACCCTGAAGCAGTCCGAGTAGCTTTAGAGCAGGCACAGTATTTTCACAAAGCAAGTACAAGTGCTTGCTGTGAAAAGAAAAAATGCTGTCATGACTGATCAGATGTTTAATTGCTCTGTTCAGTACAAGAGCATTTGTCTGACATACCAAACATCAGGAATAAAGCAAAGAGGAGATTTTGTGAAACAAGGGATAGGCACAAAAACTACTTCAACATGAATAAGTGGACTTTGAACAATTTCTTGTGCATTGCTATTATAACGATCAATTAGACATTTCCTGTAGGATGCTACAATACACAAAACAAACATAAAAGCAGTCAGGTTCACTAAAAGAAACAGACCTTTAAAGAAAAAGAAGTCACATAATCTGTTCCCTGAAAACACAGGAGGAGGAGGGAGCAGGAACAGAAAGGAAAGAGGGAGAAGAGAATGATCTCCCTTTAATGTGACAACATTTTATTCACATGAAGTTAAATCTAAGGAAAATGTAGGATGGTATGACTTCAGCCTGTGATTCCAAATCATAGGCTGCCTGATGTAAAGTGATGGGGCATTGAAAACATCCCTTCCTAAAGTATTGACTCTAATTAATTTAGTGCTTGCTGATACAAAGCTTTCTTAAATCTCTTCCCCCTTCAAACATCTGTCAAGGAACAAAACTCTGCTCTTAGGCTTTTGTTTCTCTAGAAACATCTGACTTAGAGTAGAAAATTGGTTAGACAAGTGCAAAAATAATTGGGACCTACGTGATCTCTGTTGGCATGAACAGCCCAAACCACAACCCAGCCATCAATAATGTGAGCTGTAAGGCTTTGGGAGGCCAAGAGCAGCTCCTAGGAAATGTCTGGGTGTGCAATCATGACCATTTTGGAGACAAGCACCATTGGGAGCATCTGCATTCAGGAGGGGTGCAAGCACCAAGGCTGCCTCAGTCTGCTTGAGTTTGCAAGTGACATTAGGCACGTGCAAACTTGCAAAGAGGAAAGATGGTGCAAACAGAGAGAAGCTGAACAGAATCGGATGGGAATGGGTTTATAGTGCTTGAATGTCATATTAAAACATGCCAGAAAAAGGAGTTGTTAAAACAAAGACTTTGAACATTCATTGGGGGGATTCAAACTAGATTATTTTCTATAGCAGAATCAGATTCTGTGATAACCAGATTTTAAATAGTGAGAATGTAATTGCCTACAACACATCAACCCTTACAGTTTACCTATGATAATAATGCTAAAATTAAAAGTCCTAAGATGCTTCTAAGAAAATTTACCTACTGAAATCTGATTCTCTTTAAGTCAGAATTTTGTACCTGACATCACACCTGTAAAGGTGATTACATCTGTAACAAATACATCTTGAACTCTTGGAAAGGGTCTGTGAACCCTTGGAAAGGCACAAGCAGCTCTGCAGCACCAGAGCATGACTTGGCTGTGTTCCTCCTTTCTTCCCAACAGCTAAGAGAATAGAGGCACAGGTCTCTAAACCTACACTATCAAAATAAATTAAAGCTCTAGAGGGCAATTCAACAGCCAGATTCTGGCCAAACAGTTGGAGACAGACACATAATGGAAAAAAAAGACCCTGAGCTTATTGCCTGATTTTCTCCACTAACCCAAAGCAGTATGGGGAAAGTTCTGATAAATAAAAAGGAGAGAGAAACAATCTAGCTGCATGGGCTTAAAAATTGTATTTTGCAAAGTGCTCAGTCTGCTTTATACTGGCCTTGAGCCCCAGGAGCTGAAGAAACAGAAAGGATTTTTAGGAGTAAACACAGTGCAGTGTTGTGGAAGATGAGGTGTTCTGTAAATATGATGGCATTACCAATGTTTTTAAGGATAATTATTAAGTAACTACCTAAACAGTGGATCATATCCTGTCTCAATCACAACGCAGCACAAGAAAGAAAATCTCTCTCAGGCTCCAGAGATGAACTAATAAAAATGAAAGCACAAGTCCCATTTTTTTTTCCCCTCTGTGATTTATTTTTAATTACTATGAAGGCAGGCTATCTCCAGATATGTGAAAAGAAAATCCAGGTATAAGATACACTGAATGCAGGATGAGTGCCAGGAACCCTCTACATTCTGTTTATGATAAGCAGTGTAAGAAAAATGCTTTTTAAGCAATTTCTCCCATACCCAAGTCAATCAGAGACTGCATTTACCATTATGGGGCAGGTGTCCTCATATCAGCGTGGCAGACGTGACTATACATGCACACCAGAAATGCAGACAATTCTACATATTGTCTACATTATTGAGATCACACTGTTAATCAGTGATTCAAGAGCACAGCAAAGGTTAGGAAGTAAATCCTGACCTACAGAAGCTACTGACACTACTCCTGTTGGAGGCAAAAGACCTGGAGTTGGCCTACAGTCCCTGCTGCAAAGAGTTTTTGAATTTAAATTCTAGCAACAGCAGAGATAGAGCAGCATAACAATGGTTGGACAGTCAGATAAGTTGAATGCAACTGCATAAATGATGGGAATTTAAAGAGACTGAATCAGCAACCTTCAGAGTACTAATATTCTACAAATTTTCCAGGTGAGTCAAGGGGTACTTTACCTCCTAAGCAAAGAAAGATAAGTAAAGGATTATGATGATATTAGAGATTTTCAATTCACTTGAGTTCATTGTTAGATAAGGTTAAAAAAGAGTTCAATTGCGTTGCAACATTCAAGTTAACATGGAGATAACAATGGGCAGGTATTTGTTACCTGATTAGCTGAACAAAAGAAAAACGAATATTTGCAAGGCAAAAGGAAAAAAAAAGATTTGGTAAAAAATAATTAATCTAGAATACCTATGCAAGTGTAGTGACATTTGATAAGCTCGCTCATTAGAATTGCAGAAGCATTCTTTTTAAAAGAATTTACTTCTCTGGGATTTCTAGATTCACACATTCCTTATTCTCCCTTTCCCTTAAAGGAATGTGAGATTTTTCACAAATTTTCAATCTCCTCAGTAATGAGAATTTAATGATTTATTATTATTACACTCTAATAAAACAAAGGATAGCAGTGAATCAAATGTAGAAAATTATTGATAAATTCCTTTGCATGTTACCTGCAGTCTTTTCACTCTGTTTGGTAGCAAGTAAGAAAATACAACTAATTATAAATATAGATATAATATACATATAAATGACATATTGCCTACAGCAGATAAAGAAATAATTTATTGGTGGTGTTCATATTTCTCTGATAATGCAAAAGGCAAATGTCTCTCTTCAGAATGGCTGTGAAACAGTAATCACTATTTTTTGGCCCAAAAAATAGAAATACCTCTTACATTGATTCTCATTGTTCCCAATGAATAGCAGTTTCACTCCTCAAGTAAGTGCAGGAGTGACTCACATTGTTCTGGGTATTTAAAGAAACGTATGTCACGTGCAAACAAACCCACTCTTGATAAATATGGTTCCACAGGAAAGGGTGTTTCTAGGAAAATGTTTTACTTGAATTACTGTCTCTACCACTGTAAACCTGAATGAGGGAGATAATACTGATTATGCAGTACAATCTAAGCTTTTTAGCAGAGAGGAATGCTACAAAACCAGCAAAGCAGTCTACAATCTCCCAGTAAAGCACTACCACTTGGGTTTTTGCAAAGTTCAATGTATTTCCATATTACAAGGAGTTGGTTTCTTAAAATTGGGTGCCCTTGTCAGGTGACTTAAAGCTCAATCAGGTGGAGCTGGAGGGCAGGAAACTGTGCCAAGTATTGGGTAATTATCAGAGAGAAAACCTTGTGTGTTCTGTTTACAATTACTAATATTCATAATTGCCTGCATTTCCAGCATTCACTTACAACAGACTCACTTCTCTTCTTAAAAAGCAGACAATAATATTCTAGTGTCAGAGTCATCAGTCAACACATTTGTTAAAATGGCAATTTCAGGAGCTGCTGTCCAAATCACACTTCCTGAAATATGTCAGGATTTTCTATACTCTATACTTCGGGTGTTGGAGTGCTGCCTTGCAAAAACCCAGTGTCTCAAGAGTCTCTGACCACTTACCAGCCATCAAAACCTCCACTTCTCCGTGCTTCACCTCTATTTGATAAATTTCAGAGTAGAGCAGTCAGAATATCAATCACATTCAGCTTTGCTTCCCTTCATTAGCAATGGAAAACCAGGTAATTAAAAGAAGGTCACTCCTACATGGCTCAACTCTGGAAAAATTTCCTCAAGGGCAGTGGCCCCATACTGATGTGAAGTATCTTCAATATTAAGAATCATTCCTGAATAAATACCTGGAAAACTATTCCAGCTCAGTTGATATCACATTCAGCTGAAATTAATTTGATATTAGCTTCTCAGTTCTTGGTGTTGCTAAGGGTGCCCATGACAGGAATTGCTGAGCTAACCCTGCACACAAAATTAACTGATAATTCCAAACACTAGCAGGATAGAGAGCTAATTGGAAAGTCTCCTAGCATTAAATAATTCCCATCTGTCTTCAAAAGCATAGTATCAATCATAGCAATTGCTGCACTGGCCTTACTTTTCTGGCATTCTCCAAAGAGGAAATGGGAAAGGTACAGAACTTATAAATCATTTTGATATAAAAAGAAAGTACTTAGGCAGCCACGTAATGAAACCCCAGCACTGTCATCTCTGTTAAAGGCCCTGAAAAGTTTTGTAAGGTCCTGGGTGTAAAACAGCACAGAATAACAGAAAAGTGGTTTACAGCTTCACAGAGCACTATGAAAGTCTATCTTAAACAAGCACACAAGCTAAAATCTAAACGAACTCATAAACCAGTTACCAAAGGAAGGCAAGAACTAAGCTGCGTGTCTTATTCTGAAGACACAATCCTTATTCTTAGGGTCTTATATTTTAGTAGCAAATATTGGATTACCATTTAGATTAGCCATTTACAATTATTTCCATATTTTGAAAAATTCCTGGGTTATATTCAAACGATGCTTCTTGCTTTCCCAGTTATTAGAAAGCAGAAACTCCAGCATTCAGTGGGACTCAGAATCTGAAGGTGATGCTACCTCACACAGTACAGGACTGCATTAATCATGGAAACTGTACAGAACAATTACCAGATAAAGAACAAAATGGCTTGTGCCTGGTTCAGAACAGAAGCATGCTCTCCTCTGCTAATAAAACTAAGTAAAATAAAATAAAAACCAGGTAGGGCGGGTTTTAAAAAATGAACAGGTTTTCTCCATCCTGCTCAATATATGCCATCCTGGACAACTTCTGTGTCATTTCAGCAAATGTTTGCTGTGGACTCTGCAATGCACAGTCTGTGTCTACCATTGCATCCTGATTATTTGTGTGTTTGTGGTTTCTGTACTCATTTTTTAATAGAACCAGCCACTCTTAATGTGAACTTAGAGATGACAGATACACTAAAATACACATGCCTTTGAAGAAAAAAAAATAGGTTTTATTTGAGGCTTTTTTGAAGAACTGATGTCAAATGAGATTCTGAAGACATCTGGAGATTTGAGGTGGGTCCCACCCTTCCAACTGCAGCTCCTGTGCTATGCCTCTCCCCAGGAATTGAAGGAGTAAGCATCTTAAACTGCTCAGACTGGTGCTCTACTCCTGTATGCATCAGGGTGAAACTGGATCATCTTTAAGGTCCCTTCTGACCAAAACCATTCTATGATAATGAGATCTATTCATGTATTGGCAGCTCTCATGTCCTCAGTATAATGGTTTGATATTTGCCAATAAAATTAAAATACAAGTTTGCATGATAGTAATAAAGAAATGTAAAATAATATTTGGATGTTGGCTTGTAGAACCCTTAGAAAATTCCTTGGCCAAAATATGATGTAGAGCAAAAGACAATTTCAATAAGCATGAGCATATGAAGAAGAACATTTTAAAAGATAAAAGAATTTTACTTCACATAAAATTATCATGATACTAGGCACTGATTAGTTTTTAAAATTTAATTTAATGATCCTGATTTCTAATATACTTTCCATCAACCTGATAAATATTCATGTTACTTTGGTGCTGTCACACAGAGACAAGCAAATGTGAGATACAGCTCACCAAGATGCAAAGTCTGAGCATTAAATGTATGCAATGGAGAAAGGGCATTCAACCATGACTGTAATTCTGAGCTCTGATTAGTGTGGTTTAAGAAGAGATAGGCAAAGAGACAAGAATATTTAATAACAACATTAACAAGGGCAACAATTTTATCTCTGTTTTCTGCAACTTAGCAGCCAATTCCATATTTTACAAGTATTAAAGATTCCTCTGTTTAAACTGTGGACATCAGTGAAGTGCTTACAAATTACTCAGATTAGCTTGTAAAACATATAATGTCCATCTGAAATGATGTTTTTATGTACCTACTATTCTCTCCTGATTCCCCTGTGTAGGATTTTCAGTGACTGACTTTAGCATATTCATATTTCATAGTGGACTAAGTGGATTTTCCTAGCTTTTCAGAGACTGTTTTTCTCCTTTGTCAGACAAATGAAAATAGATTTAAAGCATTTCTGCTACTGACCCAATGCTGGCATTCTAGCGAGACAATCTGATTCAGTTGGTACAAACCAAAATAATACCAGTAATGAGGGATTAAAAATTAAACTAAATGTGACTACTAGAATATCCTGAGTTAAAAAGGACCCACAAGGATCATCAAATCCAACTCTTATCCCTGCAGAGGACCATCCCAAAATCACACCATGTGCCTGAGATTGTTGTCCAAATGCTTCTGTCAGGCTTGGTGCTGTGACTACTGCCCTGGGGAGCCTGTTGCAGTGCCCAGCCACCCTCTGGGAGAAAAACATTTTTCTAATATCTAATATAAACCTCCCATGACACAACTTCATTGTTGTTCCCTGGTGCCCTGTCACTAGTGACCAGAGGGAAGAGATAGGTGCTGGCCCTTCCACTTCTGTGGAAGCTGTAGAGCAAGACAAGCAACCCTGTAACAGAGCCCACATGACATTAAGTTTGGGTAGACAGATCCCAAAGACCTGTGGGGTAAATAATACAGTGAGTCCCACTTTTGAATATCCAGCATTAAGTTATGAAAGTCTCCATGACACAAAGATCAACTGAAATAAATTTAATCTACACTAGTCAAAAATTGTTTTGGTAGATAAACAGTGCCATAAAGGGATAAGCCATGTATTAGGAATTATCTGTGTCTTTTCACCTTCATTCCTAATAACTGAAGCTATCATAAGCTTCATATCACGTCTCAGGTAATCTGATCATACATCTAAACCAGATCAGATAAAATCTGTACTTCTATTTGATACAGTAATATACAGATCTAATATTTACAAGCATAAAATTGTGGTCTAAATTTAGTTGGAATTGCTATTCACAGTTTAAGTCTAGTTACAATTGTTATTTACCCAGACAGCAATTTTCCTTGCTTTTCCTTATTTCTTTAAAACCTCATAGATAATTCCCATCCACATGCCCAGCAATGATCCTGAGCTCCATCAAATGCTCATGTAATTGGGGTGTACATGGTCAGTCTCAGGAAGGTTTAGTGCCAGGTAGTCCTTCAGTATGAGCCACCAAGATGTTCAGAGGGCTGGAGCGCCCCTCCTATGAAGACAGG
This sequence comes from Alethe castanea, assembly GCA_024734035.1. NCBI lineage: Eukaryota > Metazoa > Chordata > Aves > Passeriformes > Muscicapidae > Alethe > Alethe castanea. The sequence goes on along the minus strand of JANRGV010007666.1, from coordinate 1,782 downwards.
CTGAGAGAGCTGGGGATGAGCCTGGAGAAGAGAAACCTCCAGGGAGATCTCATTAACAGCCCTCCAGTACTAAAGGGGCTTATAAAAAGGAGGGAGAGTGACTTCTTACAGCAGCAGATAGCAATAGGACAAGGGGGAATAGTTTTAACCTAAAAGAGAAGAGATTTTGATTAGATGATAGCAAAAAATACTGTGAGGGTGATGAGGCACTGGAGCAGTTGCCCAGAGAAGCTGTGGATGAGCCATCCCTGGAAGTGTTCAAGGCCAGGTTGGATGTCCAGCACCCTCATCTAACAGGAGGCAGGGGGTTATGGTCCCTTCCAATCCAAATCATTCTATGGTCCTATGATTCTGTGACTATGGAGAGACAGGCCTGAATAGAATTCCTGCTCTACAGACTCAGGCTGAGGGTGGCTGTACTAAATGCACAAAAGTACACAGGGGAAATAGGCATTTATGGCAATTTTTAGTCAAGTGATTCACAGCATGTCTTTCAAAGGCATAGAATAAAAATATCCCACTTGAGGGAGACTTCCTAAAGAATCAGGAACTACATCAGTAGTTACTCATTGTTGTGGTTCCTTTTATTTAGCTGGAGATGGTACTGACCTTCTCTGCCAGTATTAAAGGTAGCACAGTAATTGCTGTAGCTATGCAAGATAAACATAAGAATGGCCCTCAATTTTCATTGCCTCTTACACTCACTTTTAAATTTGGCTTGTGATCACAGCATCACTAATTACCCTTTCCACTACTGCTGGAATCTTTTACTATGTTTTCTTTGATTTTTATTCTGATTTCTCATATGAAATTTAAATTTTGAGGCTTATGAGTCTTAAAAAGAAGCAGTCCCGATCCTGGAACTGCCAGATTGAGACGAGCAGAAGTGTTAATACACATCTCACTTCTTCACATTTCAGTGTGTACATGGCTATGGGCTGCGATGATTTCACGAGCAGGGGCATTTGCCTGGTCAGGAATGAAACACGGTTTGAACTGCCACAAGGCAAATTGTTATTCTTCCTCTGATACTCAGGATCCCAGAAAGGAGATGAGGTGAAAGAAGACAAGCAGAAGGGGTTGTATCTTACCTAGAGACTAGCTAGGCAATCATCAGTCTTCACTTGCTCTTTACAAAGTGAGAGAAAATTGGAGATCGGAGCTGACTGGCTGTAGCTGTCTTGCCCCAAAGCAAGGAAGGTATCTCATGTTCTTCTTAAAACAACAAATACCACACAGGGGAAGCCAGCTTCATGTGCACTCACAGCTCAAGAGGAAAGTGGAAGAGGGCTTAGGGCAGCCAGACAGCCAAGAGTCAAAAGTCAGAGGTGAAAGAGAGAAGTAGTAGCTGTCTAACTTTCCTTAAGAAAAGTACCAGAGTGTTGGATCCCAGAAATCTGGGATTTTTGAGCTTTCTGCTTTCTGACACTGACCCCCTGCAGAACACTTTTGACCTGAGGCCTTGGAGAAGACTTCCAAATTTGAGTGATGGAGTTAGAGTCATGGGTTTGTAGTTAAAAACCACATGGTGGAGGGTTTTGAATTTGAAGGTTTTAGAATATAGTAATAGGTATAGGACAAGATCGAGGATTTTGGGTGTTGTCTTCTTTCTGTCTTCTTCTTCCTTGTTCATGATTTCAGGTAGTAGTTTCTGGTTAGATAGCTAGTACTGCATTGCAGGTTGCAGAAGTTTGGTTATTGGGTGAAAAGTATAAATAATATAGGTGTTATTTCTCTATTGGACTGTTTAGCTTTAAAAGACCTTGTAGCTAGCTGGATTCA
>JANRGV010007365.1:0-26520 GCA_024734035.1 Alethe castanea | reverse complement strand
GTTTTATCGCTTTGGCCTTCTAATAGGCCCTACCCAGTCTATTAAAGAGGAAACAAAAAAAAAAGACCAAACCCCCCACAATCACAGAAAACAAGCTAAAAGAGGCAGTATGTGGCAAGAAGAGTCTAGTGGAAGCACATCCTTCCTGGGACAGCAGCATCAGTTGGAACATCAGCAGCATCAGAAGAACAGTGACGACTGCTGAGAGTGGAACTGACTTAGTATCAGTTCAAACCAGGGAGAGCTGGGTAAGCACCTGCTTTCAAAAATGCCATATTGAAACTATCTGATTGCATATGCAAACAGCCCTGAAAATGCTGTTCTGGGGATGAAGGACAGGACTGAGTTCAAATCAAAGCTGTTATTTAGCTATGAGATACTTAAAGGATTAGTCAGCACTTATCAGAGTAGCATCTCACTGATTTGGGGAATATTCAGAGCTCCTATTTTAGAAACATGCTGACACTAAGAAACATTTTACTCTTTTTTATGTTTGAACTTCAAATTCTCTAAGATCTGGCTTCTTCATTAGCTAAACAGGGACAGCCATTTTACTAGCACTGAAAAAATCAAGCAGCATCAAATTAGTTCTTTCAGTTAAGTGTACATCACTTCCCTCAAAGTCAACTAAAACTACTTTTTTGTAACTTCATGTTTAACTCTTGAGAGTATCTTAGAAACCTCTTCCAGATAATTTCTTGAGTTTTTCAACCACTTTAAAGGCAGGGTTGTCTTTATATTAGCAGCTAAATAAACACAAAGATATTCAGAGCTGAAAGAATCACAGATTCTGCTCATGCACAGAAAACACAGGATATCCAATGTAGTTGCCTCCTTTTCATTATCATCAATTATGAACAGATTTAAAACTTTAGCTAAGTTTCATTCATCTGCATAGTCCTCTGGAGCTACCACGTTTCTTTGTTTTTAAAATGGGACTGCTCAGTCCCTCAGGTGTTTTTCTGGAGTACAGACAGGTTTGGCTGGTTGGTTGGGTTTGTTTGATGACCAGCAGCTCTCACACTTGCAATCATTGTAAAGCAGAAGGAAATAATTCTTTCACTAAAAGATCATGCAACTTTAAAGAGAAACTTAACTCCATAAGTAATTTTTAAGGAGTAACAGCAGATTGTGACAAGACCACAGAAGACAAGAAGTGTCTCTCAGGTTATATACAACCTGATTAAATAAGAACTGTTTGACTTTACCCACTACCCAAAGCCCTTTAGGAGCTAAGACAACAGATGTTTGTCACTACAGCCAATCACATGCTGTAATTTCACTCTGGTGAACATATTTTAGAAACTAGCTAATGAGGTATCTGCAATATATCAATAATCTGCAAGAAATATTTTTGGTCCACTTTGGCTAATATTTCATTACTGATGTCATTTACCCTCTATCATTAGGCAGAAACAACCTGTAATTACTTTATCCTCTAGAAAAAAAAAATTAGGCATGTTCTCTACAAATATGTCTAAAAAGTCAAATTTGCACAAGTATCTCTAGTTCCTCATAACAACAAAATTGAGAAATCAGATATTCAAAACCACAATTTTCCCATAAAAATTTGAATTATTTTTCTTTTTATATTTTGTTACATTATAATGTGATTTCTTCCCAACTTGGTTCTCTCCTCTGCATTATGCCTTCTGGAGCATCCCTTTTACCAAGTTTACCTATCAATCTCTGCAAAAGTTACACTGATATTTCCAAGTTTTTTTGCCAGAAGAGTTTGTAGCAGATTTACCCTGCTTATTGGAAATTAGAATTTTTCTAGGGATAGAAGCTCCTTTTTCAGTTATTTCTAGTCACTGCATTAAAAAAGTAAATTATTTTATTTTATTGATTACTGTCATCAGGATTCAAATTAAATTTTAATTGCACCATTGAAGCCAGCTGCTATTTTGCATTTACTGGCCAAAACTAGACCCTTTCTTTGCCCCATAAAACACAAGATTGAAAAATTACCTGAAATTTCTCAGCACTTTTGTCAAAGTGGAGCCCTTAAAGCTTAAGGAAGTCTTAGAGACAATCTTTAACACCTATTAGTCATGGTGAGATCCTGTTAAAAAACAAAACCAGGATAGCCTTTACCTAAGATAATTATTATTAAATTCACTAACAGAATTCTAACAACATTACAGACTGTATGGAAAGACATTTCTAAAACTTCACATAGCTTCAGCTTTAATTAGGGTTTTCCTTTCTGCACTCATCATGGCAAAAAAAGACAAAGGAAAACAAGAACTTAATAAGGAAGACTTAGTGAATTTGTATTCTGGTGTGCTTTATTTGCTGACGACTTACTGTGCATTTCTTTAATGAGATATTTTCACATTTACATCTAGTCAGTTAAAAAGAGAATTAAAGGCAGCATCAAACATTACATTCACCCCTGGCTCATTCTGTCAAATTTTGTGATTTTACAAACTCATTTTTTCCAAACGTCGACATAAAACAGACGAACTGAAAAAGTATTTCATTTATGATCTAGCTATCATTGGTAACAATGGTAGGGTAAAGACTTATTGGAAGGAAGTATAATGTTTATGTAAAAGCATTAATTTTAAGTTGGATATCAAATAATTTTCCATTTATCTGCAATGAGATTTTCCATTTATCTGCAATGAGATTAGAGAAAACTCTTGAAAACAGAATAAAAAAATCAATCTTAATGGGACAGTAACTGTGACACTATTGAGTGTGATAAACTGAGCTGCAGTTTTCAAAGAATCAGAGAATATTCTGAGTTGGCAGGGTCCCACATGAGTCCAACTCTTAAGCAAATAGCCCATACCGGGATAGAACCTTTTTCTTGAAAGAGAGTAAGCAAAACCAGACTAGCACTCAATTGGCTTCACATATATACTGTACAGTTTGTGTCTAGTGAGGTCAGATACAATGAATTTGCAAAGTCCAGGGGTCAAGATGAGAGACAGGCAATGGCAACACCACCATACCAGAGACTGTCTAAGTTATGTTGTAAATCAAACCCTGGGAAGCACCAGCCTTTAGGAGAGCACAGAATGGCTGAACCAACAGGCAAACCATAAAATCACCACTGGAAAGTTCAGGTCTTATCAGCATTTCCCCTTACTCATGTTTTTCCTCAATTTTTTTTTATTTTTTTACTGAGATTTTTGGTTTAATGTCACATAAAATTAGTACTTTAAAAAAATGGTAGATCACCTAATTAGCCTAAATGTTCCTCTGTTTGGAACCTGCTGATCTACTGGTAACTTAAGGGGCACAAAATATCACAGAATCAGTTTGTGTGCCAAGAAACAAAATTCCTAAAAGTCACTCAGTCACTCCCATGTGATAACATCCAAAGATGTGACTCAGAAATATGACAGTCATGATGCAGCAAACTCCAGTTTGTGAAACAGCAATTTGGGACAGTCACAGCTCTGTAAATAACAGTATTTTAAGTTATACTCAGACCTTTAAGATCTGTCCTGGACTAAGCAGTCATGAAAGGAAATAAATGGTCACTAATGATCAATTGCTATTGCAGAGATACTACAGACCTCTAAAATATTTAGATTCTCCCTTATTTCCTCTTCACTGCACAGCTCAGTGAGTGTCATTGTGTGCTATGCAGCAGTAGGCAACATGACAAAATGGCTTCCACGTAATGAAATCAGTTGTTTATACTACAGCAAATGACGATGTTACACGAAATAAATGGGATAGATTTACTGATTTATTTATTGAGGAAATGATGAGATATTAACTGCTTATACTACAAAGACATTTTAACACAGTTCATAAAGTTGCCAATTAAAAATACATTTGCAAAGCAAAAGAAAGGGAATAAGAAGTACCTCCTGAAAAAGGAAATTTATCAAACAAAATTGAAATAGATTAACAATTAGTGATACTCTAGGACTTAATAAACTTGTGCTTAGGATGATGGAAATGGCCAACACAGTCTCCATAAATTTAAATTCTGGCCTTGGGCAGACACCCTAAAGTGAATAAGGTTTCACAAGTCACCTAATTTTATAATATCTAAAACTACATCCGTATCCTTCCATCAAATACTTAATAGACTGCACAACATCTAAGAAAGTAACATGAGAATTTATAATAAACGGCTCAAGCCAGGTTAGATTTAAATAATTCTAATAGGCAAGAATGAAAATAATCTCAATTTAACTTCATTAATTAATGAAGTCCTAAAATATATCTCTAGAGCCTTCTAAGCTATCAACTTCTAAACCTAAATAAAAGAGCTAGAGCTCTTCTTAATCATAAAGTTTTGGTTCATCTTCTGTCACTATATACAAGTTTTTATCTTAAAATATTTCAAGTCTAACAGCCATCCAGTTTGATATCAAATGAAATAAGACCTTTGAATTTATTAATGTAATTTATTTACTATTTATTAACTATTTATGTAATAGTTGTAAAATTATTTTTCAGCATGTTTTTCACTTTTTCCTTGTTCATTCCAAACCTTTTCACATAATAATATTCCTGCCTCTCATCTTTATTCCGTTCTACATGCATATGAAGATCAGATCTTTGATAATTAATTTCCTTTGAATGTTACTATGATTAAATGCATAATAAAGTCAATAGTAAATGAACTCTTAACTGCAGGCACTTTGCAGTTTTTCTAATATAGTATGGACTCCAGTAAATATTTCTTTTATGCTTTTCTAATTTTTGGATGAAGTCTAAAGGGAACTCAGTCTTGGTGACACAACTGAATGTACACCCATAGTAAAGATTTATGTTGTCATATAAAATTGCCCTCTTGATCTACAGAACATCGCTGTATTCTCTCCACAGCAGCTTAGGGACTTGACTCTTTTCTTACTGTCAAAGAGTGGATCAAGCAGGGTGAAACAGCAAAACAGAAATTTACACTTGAAGTACTTCATCATATCAGTTTTTGCATAACAAGGGACAGAGTAGGCAGAGTAGTACAATAAGTTACTTCTGAATCATAGAATCATTTAGGTTGGAAAACCCTCTAAGATCAACGTGACCAGCTGTTAACCAAGCACTGCCATGTTCACCAGTTAACCTTGTCCCTAAGTGCCAGTTTTACACTTCTTTTGAACACTTACAAGGATGGTGACACCACCATTTCCCTGGGTAGCTGTACCAACACCTCACAACCCTTTCCATGAGGAAATATTTTTAAAATATCCAACTTAAAATTATGCAGCTACTTGTATTCAAAATTATGGCAATTGAAAATCCATTCTTAAAATGTTGGCTAATATCAGATGCCTGATAAATCTCTCATTAGGGATATACTCAGTGCTGTTATCTGTAGTGACTTACGTGAGTTTATCTGAAATAAAATAGTACTGTTATTAACGAGGTTTACTAATATTTACTAACCTGCCACTTTCAGTTTGTAGTTGAGGAAGTGAATAGGAAAGAGGGATGTCTCAGCTCTAGAAAGCTGGGAATCAAGGTACACAAGTCTATTTTCAATTGGTTCCAAAGTTTTTAATAATATTTTCCTAGAGGAAACAGCTTTTTTACAGCTCAGGTCTAATTCTGTCACCAGTGGGCACAGCCTCTGCCCATCCCCAGTGCCAGTACAACTCTGGGCTGATAAATGTGTGGGTCCTTCTGGTGCCTGGCTGCCATGAGATTAAAGCAATATTTCTGCTATAGCAAGATGTTTACACCCTCTGACAACTTTCCTTTTAGTTGCTGAATTTTCAGAATTGCATATATAAACCAAACACTTGGCTTATTTATATTCTCATATTTAATGACTTAGTGTTGCAGTAACTTCTGAAATTATGATGAATGATGTTTTAAATTTCTATTCCTGCCTATTTCCATTATATATGCACTTGATAGAATCAGGAAAAGTTATATTATATCATATATATTCAGAAATAATGTTTTTCCAAAAAATGCAAGCTGAGGAAAAAACTCATCTATAAACTGTTCCAAAAGCCTTCTTAATTAAATTTTTAACTGCAAATGATGTAGTAGTCAAGCCATCACAAGAAGGTAAATTATATTTATTTTTTCCTATGACAAAATGTTTGGGATTGCAACTGTAATATTTAAAACATTTTACAAATGTTATGCCTATTTCTGAGCATTTTCAGTTCCTCTATAGGGTTTAGAATTCTGTTTTTATTTTACTACCTTTTCTAGCTCTCTATAATTCAGCCTTGATGCAGACCAACCAGCTGGAGGTGGAAGAGTAGGTCCCCTGCATGAGCTGCCCAAACCCGTAACTGCTTTGCTTAGGCAACCAGCTTGGACACCATAAGAGCTGATACAAAGACTGTAAAAAAAATTCATTGATCAACTACTAATTGATATTTACAGCTACTACATAACTGTCTGAAACAAATTTAAGATATATGAAGGCAAGTATCACTTCATTTTTTTAAACATTCATTTTTGGGGTTTAGTGAAGGTTATAGGAAAATTTTAATAACAAGAAAAAGTATTTCTTTTAATTATTGATCTAAACTGCCATAAGCTAAATGCCAAATAATACATAAATGCTAATTTAAACCTACTTTCACTTCCATGCAGAATGCAGTCTAATGAATAAGTAACAGACTTCTGCACAGAGCAATATACTCTTGTCACAAATCTGAGCTGTATTTCTTCACTTATTTTTAGTCCAAAATATGATTCCAAAAAGATGTTATTAAGTTATAACACCTTAGTCCTTTTCAAGTTCAAGGCACTTAATATGCTGAATTTTAGATTGCTTTTTTATATTCTGCCTGTTCCTGCCTTCCTTACTGTACATTAAGGTATTAAAATTGCCTGCTCCAATTTCCCCTCTTCTTAGGAAGATATGACAGAGAGATGAAAAAGACTACCTTTGTCTTGAAAAGCTAAACAGATCATAAAAAAAAAAAAACAGTAGAAGTTAATAGTGCCTTGCCAGTTTACATCATGCAGCCACTGAAAATACACTAAGAGTGTGTGACATAGCACAAGTCCTGTCAGGTTTCTTCCAGAAAAACTACAACTGCTATTCCTCATATTTTGAGCTTCGAATAGAATGTCCTGATATAAAAGAAATTCTATTAAATTAACCTATGTTATTAATAACATTAAAAACAAAACAAAACAGAAAAACAACTGAAAGGTTATTTAGCACAGTGAAAGCATAGATTTTTAAATTTCATTCTACTTAAAGTTATTCAGTCTTGACCAAACCAATCTCCATTCTCATAGATTTCAATGCTTAAAATTGAATCCTGGCAATACTTTTATATGTGATTCTTGTTGTCTTGGAAAAATGAGGAAGAATCAGGTTTGGATCTCTATGACTAAAGTACTAGATGGCATATCTCTATTTGTAGGTGGAATTTGAGGTTGCAATATGTAATCCTAGAGACTGTTGCACAACTGATAACATAATTTGTGGGGAAAAAAAAAACAAATCAGCTTTTGCATAGAGTTTTTGGGTTGGAAGAGACCTTGAAGATCAATACACATGCAAAGACAAGACTACTTTCCAGATGCCACCGCAGACCAGGAAACACTACTAAATGTCCTCAGGCCTTCTGCATGATCAGGAAATTGCTGATAGGAAGCCATGAAAGCCAACCTCTGAGCTATCAGAGTTTGTACATAGCCAAAAGGCTGATTTTGTTCACTCTCATACAACTTCAGAAGAAATACTGAGCCATAAGTAACACCAAAGGTAAACGAAATTACTTCAGATCCAAAAAAAAAGCACTTGAAAAGGCTCATTTCACTAAATGAATTGGCACACCAGCCTGTATCAGCTGGAACAGATTCCACAAGGAAACAACCCAAAGCCCAAATAACAGAGGGCTGTTCCATCGGATTGGCATGATGGAATCAGACTTTGTGTCGCTAAACGCAGCATTAGTCCAACCCCACATGCTGGGATCCACTGAGCTGCATTACCAAACAGCTGCACCAGAGAGAAGGGGCACACTGAGTTCCTCTTCAAGCTTAAGAAGTAGTTTCACAGTTTTTCCTCAGAGCTTTTGCCATTAATGGTTAAGTGAGCCTATTCCCCCTCGAATGCTCAGCAAAGCCTTGGCAAGGCTCAATGGCAGCTGGTGCCTTGAGGCTGGGGGAATCTCCTGCCGTTTCTGGAGAGCTGGTGACAGCAGCACAGCTGATTTTATGTGAGATATTGCATTCCTTTTATGCTAACATGGAAATCAAACATTCTAAGATAGAATAATCAAGCCATCTCCCTAAGTTAGACACGCAGTTAATTATCTTTTTCCACAGAGGTGAAAACAGTGGTGCCTCAGATACCTCTGTAAAGCAAGAGAACATAAGCAATAATTTGAAACAAGTGATTATTTCAAATATACTTATTTTAGATGTCAATTGGTTGGAAATTTACTATATAATTGGTAGGATTTTTTTTCAGACTGAGAAGATTATTACTTAGTGAAACAGTTCTCCTATACTGATAATAAAGGGGGAGAAGTTTCACTTAGGAAACTTGGAACATTTTCCTACAAGCTCGTTTTGACCCCATGTCAGTGGTTATGGCAACATGTTCCAGAATTTTCTCTCACATAACACGGAATAATCAAGATAAGTTATTTTTCTGCACTGCAAAAGCAAAATAGAAGAAGTCAGCTCCTGGTCTGCATTCCACAAGCTGCTTATCTAGATGACCTGATAGGGAGAATTTCCTTTTAATTAGCAAGCGAGAAATGCTAATATGAATCTGCTGACATAGGATAAAAATCTACCCATCCCATACTGTACAATGACATAGATATAGATATAGATGATATAGATAATATAGATAGATATAGATATAGATATAGATATAGATATAGATATAGATATAGATATAGATTTTATAGATAGATATAGATTAGATATAGATTAGATATAGATATAGATTCAGCCTACTCTGAGAGTCAGTTTAAAAGGTGAGTGACTCTAATAAAAGACTAATATGGTCTCTGTGTCATACAAAGGACAATATGTAGCAGAAGGAGGTGCAAAAATGAGCACAGAAATCAAGGTGATTACATATACAACTGTTTTGCATTCAGCCTTTTTTCCTGCCTTACAACGCACTTGCTCAGTCATATTGTCTTCCTGTGCTAAACCCTACTTCAGAAAAAATTACAAAAACAGTAAGAAGAATAATCAAGGAATTTACCTTGCAGACGTAGTACAAACTTTTTTTACAAACAAAGTTGCCATGTAGTGAGAAACTGATTAAATCCATATATTGATAAAATAGAAGTTCATTAATTGCTTAGACAGTGGGTTTTTGAACTAGTAGAGAAATTAGATCTCAATATATTTCACCAATTAAGGCACAGTGAAAAACCACAGTTCATACCACTGGACATCCAGTTGATGATTTGTTGCATGTTACTTGTGATGACTTGAAGAAGTTATTTTGGATGGAAACATTTATGTATAGGATATGTAAAAAATTCTCCATCTTGCCTGCCTACAATCCCTTTAGCTTCTGCATGAAGACAGAGTACTTTGCTGTGACTGCTCTTACACAGAACTGTAATAACAGATCTCCCCAACTACTTGGATCAATACCACAAACTTTGGTCTGAATTTCCAGTGGGAACACACCTACCTCTCTGGATATTTAGTGAATTAAATGCCCCATGAAACAAGACCCAAATCATAGCCAAATATCAACAAAAGCTGAACAAATTTAGCAGTGCTTTGTTAATTGGATTCTATTAAAACAGCCTGAATCAAGGCAGCTATAGTAAGCAGAACTGCATTATTTTGTTATTTGTTATTTTAGTACTTTGAAAAAGTAAATAGAATGATAGGAGTTGAACACAACCTCTGCTTTCATAATGTTCTTCAAAGTCCACTTATTAAAGAATAAGTTTTCACATAGCAAAATCCATCAAATAGTCAGATTGTGTAAACACTAAGAATTCATCACCTCCTATACCCTGCTTTTGTAAGGATTTTACATTCATCCTCTGCTGAGCACTCAACAGACATAACAGAATATACATGATAAAACACATATAGTAAAAGGGGAAAATTCAATATCTTAATGTTTGTAAGAGAAATTTGGTGAAATCTGCAAGGAATAGTATATGGAAAAAATGAACTGTCATGATCATGACCATATGTTAAAAATGTGCAATATGTGGAGAGATGAAAAAATAAAAACAAATGCTAAAATTATCTCCCCTGATTCTGAGGAGTGACACGTTATCACTAGCAAAGTAGTAATAGATTTACAACAACAGCAAACAAAAAATTCATCTGATATCAATAAGAAAATAATAGATCAAAGACAAACCAAATTATTATTCCTGTTCTTATATAGCTTGACTATTCCTTTTTAATATCACCTGTTGACTGTCTGATGTCTAGGACATGGCATTCCATATTTTGCAGTGAATTTAGGTGAGCATAATATGCAGAAAATATTCTAAGACAATTACAGAAACACATTTTCATTGCTGAAAATTCATTTTCATTTTACTGAACTTCTTTTGGAAATAAAAGCTCTCCACAGAGTTCTCTGCTACAGAAACCCCAATGGAAGAGTTTCAGAAAACCTTAAGAAATGTCCATTCTTAAACATGTTTTGAAAGAGCCCAACTGATGGTTGCAGGAATTTTCTTGGCAATGGGTCTAATTATGGAGAGCTTATTACCAGGAAAAGCAGATACACAAGTGATTTCTTTAACACATCCTGAAAGGTGTTTCCATCTTACACTAATAGACAGCAACTACTATGCAGAAATAAAGGCAAGAATCTACCTCTTACAAGCAACAGAATTTCTGTGCGAATCATAAATTTTGAAACATGTGAAGTGATTAAAAAAGTGATTGTTTGCTATGTGGCAGTTGTGCATGTGTCACATGAGCAGTGGTTCAAGTATGCAGAAGGAAGAATAGTAGCACTGGGAGACAACATGATGCCAAGAATACAACTGCTACTTTTGCAGTGTATTTTCACTCTCTCAACTCGTCTTTTGTCATCCTGTGCAGCAGACGCAGTCTCCAGATGGATCCTGCAGCTGTGCATACTTGGCTCAAAGGTGTGTCAGCTCCTATTTGTTCTCAAGTCAGCTAGCAGGCTCTTGTCACAGGACCATGGGGAAGGATCAATACAGATGGATGCTAAAAAGAGCAAGTCAGTCTGGGTGGGCCACGGTACCAATGCACAGCCCTGTGTGACTACAGGAGATATGGTCTGGGCACTGGCCCTTTCTCAGGTTTATCCTCCTACCTGGGGTGCTGGAAGGGTAGAATCATAACCAAAAAAGAATAATCAAGAATAACCCAAATGGAGACTTTACTGTTTCAAGATGTGGGAAATGGTATTTGATCATTTCTATAGCACCAAACACCAGTAAATTAATATATTTACATTTTTCTAGATCTTTTTGGTTTAGTATTTCAGCTCCAAATACTTTAAAATTGTGCTGATTTAACTTTATCAATTCTTCTCTGATATTTCAAAATTACATCAGATTTCAGTGTAAATTATTTTGGCATAATTGAGCACCTTAGTTCTTTCAGTACATACCATAATCAATATAATAATTTCGTGTGACCTTACCGAAGCAGAAGGCAGCGATTTTCAGTCCCCTCAGCCCATTCCAGCAGCTCACTCACACTGCAGTGCTCCAAAACTACAAAATTTAAGATAGTCTCAAGGTTACCCTTCAGTATCTATGGTAGCTACTAATGTTCTTTTGAAATTGTGCTGCTCCACAGAGTTTCTTGTCCTCATATACATAAAGATGACAGCTCTTATCATCTCTCTTGCAATTCTCATGTATTGTAAATCTCACTCCTGAGGTCCCCAACTGAAAATATAACATTTGATGGCGATTTCACGACTGCAAGATTTTGGGGAAAATTTGAAAATGGAAATCTGCATTTATCCAAAACATTGATGTTGGATGAATTCTGAATTCAAGTATTCAGAATATTTTTTTAATAACAGTTCTGATTCAAAGTGCATCTCATAGCTTTTAAGACTAAATTCACTATTTTTTAAGTCTTACAGCACAAACATTTTTATATACATATAAATAAATATGAACCCCTGTCAGAAAAATATGGTCTGGATGCAGTTGTTTGGTCTAGGACTACTTTTGTAGCTAAAATTATAAAGCAAAATTTGTTTTACAAAATGGATGTATAGATATGAGTGTCCATACTTTACCAGATGTACACATGACAATCTGATAGGTTATTGCTGGTGTGACACATCCCTCACAACCCATTCACTTCTCATCAACCCTTTCTCAGTATATTTGTTAATATATATCTTGCATCTAGACTTCTCATTTTTTCTTTAAAACATAATTGCAAAGCTGAGGAAAAGAAATAAAAAATAATAGCAAAGCTCCAAATGCAGCAATTCAATGCCTAGCAACCTCTGAGAGACTGAAGGAAAAAATCACAAATTATCTGCAAGAGGCAGTTGGAACAAGGGTTTGGGGTAAACAGACACACAAACAACACGTCAGCCATGATAAAGAGTGTAAATTTGAACAGATGTCACTTCCAGAGCAGCAGCAGGCAGATTAAACTGAATTGGCTTTGGATGAATTCCAAGGAAGAGTGAGAAAATATGATGCTTTCGCCCTGAGCACTTACAGAAATATAGTCTCCAGAACCTCTTTTCTTGAGTAATCATAATTGAACTGGGCTAAAAATAGGAAGAGTCTTCAAGAAAGGCAGTTTAAAATAAACTCATTCATTGCACATACACATTGTTCTGTAAATGTTTCATTCTCAGGTAAAAAGAACAAAAATCCCTGTCTGCTCTAAAAAAAAGGATTAAATGAGGACCCTTCAAGTTAGGATAGTTTACAGCAGCAGAAATGTCACCAACATGCTACTTATGCTTAATGAATCTAGGCCAATACTCTGAAACAAAACATAAGGTTGCAATCTTCAAGTTAAATCACACTCATTATAAATTTTTTGCTCTGTTCATTGTTTCTTGAATAATTCTAAATACCCATGCTTTGTGCATGTATGTTTTAAATCACTGCTCATTCTCACTTGCATATTTCCGTTTATCATATATGACATACGCCAGCAGGAACAGCAAGAATACAGAGCTCTGAATACCTGAGCCAATGAATAAAAGAAATATCCTAAAAACATTTTAAACAAGTTTCATCCTCTAATTCTGGTCATTTACATCCTTGTTACACTTTCCAAAGCCCTAAAGATGGACCAATTACATCTCTGTCTGTAGAACATAAGATTGTCTGTTGGGTTTTGTTTTGCTTGTGATGCTTTTCTTCCCCTGAGACTGTAATGTCTTGGCTTTGAGAATGCTAAACAATGAAACAAAACTTTATTCCAGTGGCCACAATTTTAATAAGGACATCCCCAGAGGAGTTTTCACTTATTCCATTTAGAAGCGTACAATTATCCAACGAATTTCAAATCATAACACTAGTAGAAATAAATGCCAAGAAATGTCACTTCTCCATGTTTCCACACTCGGGAATTGAGAAAATTATATCTAATCCCCATAAATAATTAATTCATCATAATCAGCAGCATTATTATCTTTCACTGTCAGACACCAAAAAGGAAAACAACATTTTGAGAAGTAGAAAAATAAAGAAATACATTGCAGAGGTAGAGTATCAAAGCACCTGAATTTTCAGTTATTATCACTGAAATGGACTCCACCATGTGGATCTAAAGATCCTTGAAAAGACCTGCTTTCAGTATGGCCCACGGAACAGCACGATTATTTTCATGGAAGCAAAATGAATGACAAATTGTTACTTCTCAAATTAATTAATATCAGCTCTCCTAGTTAATACTAAGCTCCATGTGGAAGAGATAAAAATCACACACTTTGTTTAATATTCACAACAGATGCCATCTCCCCACATTTGAATAGAATTTTCATATTTATAACTCAGTATTTCAAGCAGAAACACTGAAGGTTTTTTTAAGTCAATAATACAAGCCTACGAAATTAAAATGCGCTACTTCTGTGAAACACAACAAAATCATTGTTTGTTTATCTTTAAGGTGATAATAAAAAAGATTAATGATACTACTGAATAATGAAACAATCTGCCACAAGGCAAGTTGCAGAATCTAGAGTGAAGCACTAGCAAAAATACTAAGGAAAGCTTCCATTTTCTCCTGAACACATTAAGAAGTCCCTTTTATTACCAGGTGACATTTTTACATTTAAAAGAGAGTTGATTTTCATGTGGTTCTCAAAGGTCAAACAGTTAATCTACTTCTGTAAGGAGAGCATCTTCCTCTGAAGAGATTTCTTGGGGACATCAAATCAATAAGTCAGACTCAAAAAGAATAAAATCTTTCCCCGTTCTCAAGCAAAAAGCTTATACCAATTCTAAAGAAATTGGATCCAGCTCATGAAAAAATCAGACATCATGCAGCAATAAAAAGCAGCAACCTTTAGAGTAGAACAGAGATGTAAAAGATTTTTATATCAATAATTCTGAAGAAAGAACCCTATTCAGAGTGGAATCTGGAAAAGTATCACACATCATCTGTGTTCCCTTTGCTATTGCATTTTTAAGTGGTAAAAACAGTAAGAGAGTGAAAAGTTGAAGCTACCACGGTCTTATACACTGGAATGTTCAACTGTTTTCTTCAGCTCTCTTGGATTTGACACAAACACCCTGAGTTTCTGCTGGAGGCAAGAGTGACAAAAAGGGAATCCCAATGAGAAAAGTACAGATCAAGCTGTACACTCCAGCTTTGCTCAGTTTAGTCAGCATAATACGCCCATTTTTTATCTTCCTGAGGAAACTGCCATTTGTCTGCATACAATGGCTTGAGAAGTTCATTGGGGATGCCTCAAATGAAAGTAAAATACTGAATATTCTAGAAATTCTAATTTTAAAAACATTTTTGGGTTTGAAAGCCAGAAATGGTACTTGTGAATGCGCTATTTTAGAGTGGGATTCACAAGAACTGGTGTTCTGTTTCTGTACAACTTTGTACAAGAATTTTCAGTTTCAGTTTCCAATTTAGAACACGGTAAGAACAATAACATCCATTTTTAATCTTTTCCACAGATCAGGAACTCTTCAAGACAGTGACTGTGCCAAGACAGGAGTTGCATATATAAATATATATACACAAGTGGAAAAGAAACTTATCTTAATACCCTAATCTCACTTATAGCCACCAGGCAATTCTAGAGCACAAACGGAAAACTGCAAAAGATAAACTCAGGTTTTGACCTTCACTATGTGCAGAACACTTCTGTGCTTGAAAGGAAAGGAGAATTACGTAGGAATATTGAACCTTCCATGAGGACTGCTCTTTAATGTCTTTCTGCAGGTACAAAACATACAAAACAGCACTGGCTATGATGGCTTTGCTTCTGAAGGAAATAAAAAAAAAATACAGGGAAAACAGATTGAAAAAAAAAAGGCGAAAGTTAGGGAATGGTAAGAGAGGAAGTGAGAATAAAAATTCAGTGAAATCCATAACTACAAGACTATGTTATGCAGGCAGCTCTACAGTATAATTATTTAATTTGTTGGAAAGCAGTTATTCAAGTCACAAAAAAACAATACAGCTGCTTAGCCTGTATCATATCTTGAGGAATTCACCTTGACACTGACATTGTAATTTCTGAGTTTTATATTGAAGCAATGGTACATACATTTTTAATTTTCATTCCAACTTTAGCTAATCTAGGATAAATCTCAATCATCACTTTGCCTAGCTTGCTTTCAAATACAGGAATAAAAAAAATCCATAGCCTATAGGCTTTGATGCTTTTTGTTTATATGCTAACTGTTTTAATTATCATTTTGTTTGCCAAGCCTCTTCAATGAAATTTAAAATGCAATTATTTTTCACTCAATCACACAGTAATTTGAATGAATTTTATTTTAATGTAATTAAGGTAAACTTAATCATTATAACATTTTATAACATTTCCTGACAATACATTATTACTATTTATCTTTGAATTCTCATTTCATTCATCATTCATTTTAAAACTGTTTACAAGGTGAACACAGATTGGAAGAAAATAGTGTTTTTCTCATAAGTCCTCCCCATACATACCATTCCATTAAGTAACTACACTACACTTCAATCCTGCTGCAGACTCAGCCTCAAAGCAGTTACCAAGTTTATAGATGTCTGAAATCTGAGCTAACAAAGGACTGTGAAAAAGGTGTGGGAGAAAGATACCCTATATTCTAGGAGTTCGGAGAGATGGAAATTTTGGGTATGATTTTGTTCACAATGGAAAAGTGAACACATGGTTTCTAAAAGAATTCAGCACAGTAAAACAATTCCATCTTTTAAAAAATATAATTCTTTAGTTCTAAAATCTTGCAGGAAATTATTTTTCCCTATTATCAACTTAGTTGCACTATATGGCTTCCTGAAAACCGCATTCTGTACTCCAAAAGACTAGAAGTTCATACCACACAACACGTTATTTCTCCTATGCTTAAATCAAGAAAGGTATTAAAACCCTATCCTTTGATAATTTTAAGACTTACAGAGCTAAAAAATGTGACTGAAAGCACTCATGGACTTTGAAAAAATCAAGCTGACACAACTTTGTCCCTTTTTTTATCTTTTAAGCAACCCAGTCCCAGGGTGAGATTAAGGGTGCAGTTCCACAAGGATTGTGAGTAAATCTAAATTTTAGGCTCTCTTATTCCTTCTGTCCTCTCAACTCCTCATCCTCTCTCAGTTTTATGTTTCTTGCTCAGTAAACTTCCTGAACTGGTTCATCACTGGATTGCTAAGACGAGTTGAAGTTGTTTTTCCCTCCTGCCTACCTGCACTGCAGCTCCTTCTCCCTCCCATCACCAACAATTATGAGATCAGCAGATGAGCCAGCCAGAGGAACAGATTCAGCTGAAATTGCCATAAAAAACATCCCAGACTCCAGATCAGTTTTTAGCTCATCCATCTTGTGCAGAATTGGGTGTGGATAAAGAAACAAGATCCTCAAAACTTAAAGCATAACACTTAGTAGAAAAAATCCCATGCCTTTTAAACATCAAAAAACTACAAAATAATTAATTGTAACAGCATCCTTATTATATAAATGTATCTCTTTGCAGGCTCACAAAGAATGTCAAAACAAATTTCTCTGTTAACAGACTCTTCAACGAATATTCAGACTTTAATATTATGCCTTATGCAATATAGACAATATGAACTCATTATTCCTTGTCAGGAAGTTAATAGGTGGTTATAATCCATTGTTAAGTGAAATTTTAGTGATAGAAAATAGCACAAGGACTAATATGACTTTGATTACAGTATTTTTCCTGATGAAAGCAATAGAGAAATTCTACAGCATAGAAGTCTATATCCCCTGTAAGAGGAACCTGGGGTAGAATAATACAGGGATAATGATGACATTTCCTTTTGAATGTACAATGAACAGGGACAGAGATTATTGGAAGACAGGACACAGAAGCAGAATGAGTGGAGAAGCTTCTGTGGTAGATGAAAAAATGTTAAATTAGCTACACCAGCTGATACTGTTGAACAAATCACAGAACAGTAGAGTTGGAAGAGACCTCTGGAGATTACCCAGTCCAATGCCCTGCCAAGGCAGGGTCACCTGGGGCGGGAGACGCAGGAACACATCCAGGTGGGTTTGGAATGCCTCTGTGGAAGGAGACACCTCAACCTCTCTGGGCAGCTGTTCCAGTGCTCGGCCACACTCAACATAAAGAACTTCTTCCTCATGTTGAGGTGAAGCTTCTTGTGGTTTAGGCAGATCCATGCAGCCCGCACAGCAGAGGCACATGTGTCACCCTCCCGGTGACCCCAGCTGGCAGAGGACACATGAGATGGCAAGAAAAATCCCTGCAAGAGCTGCCTCCCTCCTGACCTGCCCAAAGCCGCGACAGCAGCTGTGAGGTTTACAGGGTTACTCTCCTAAGGGCTGTCTGGCTGCTGTGAGCAGCACATCAGAGCACGTCCTGCCTTACATCCCTCTGCCCCCAGTTTCTTCAGGTCATGGAAGAGTGTTGGACCATTTGGAGTCTAACAAAATACAGAACAAGCAGGATAAGCAATCTGGAATAAGTGATTCGCCATTCTTCTTTAGATGTGATATTTGGACCTCAAATATAATCTCTCATTTTATATTTACATAGGCCTTACACCATAAAAAGAAAGAAGAAACAACAGATGTTAGAGAATTTGAATACTAGCAATAATTTACAAAATTATTACAAATGAGACCTAACATGAGTTGCACACCACAAAGGAAAGACAAGATCTCAGCTAACAAAGCCTGAAGGTCAGAAGGAAGTTTAAGGTATACTTATTTCAGAAGAGAGAGGATCAACTCATTAGGGGAATTCCAAATACACCTTTGGATTAAAAAGTCTGTACTAATTAGTGCAGAGTATAGATATTTTTGTAATTTCTAAGGAGAGTAAATGTGCCTTGGTTAGAGAAAAAAGGAAGTAGATCAATCATAAGTACATTTTTATGGTGCAAATTATTTGAATCTACTGGCTGAGGAAACAATGAACTGGGTACAGCCAATGTATACTGAGACTTGCCGACTTGTTGGCCAGTGTACAACTGAAAATAAGTTTTAAAATATTGCACTCTCAGAGATAATCTACCAGAGAACAAAGTTTCCCAGACCCAAAAAGCAATGAGCATGCTCACAGATGCTTCCTAAATCTGTCTGTACTTTAATTTCAAGAGGAAATTAAGGAAACCTTTTTCCTGTTTTTTTTTTCTGGCAAAAGAATCATGCAAGTCCCTACAATGGACAAAGAAGAGCCAATACAGATAAACAATCATATTTGGAGCAGTAAATTTCAACAGGAGAATAAGGCTTTGGAAATTAAGATACCCACATGGCATCAGCAGAATTGCCCAAAAGACTCCAGTCTGAATGTTTGTTTTCACAGCTTAAAATAACTTGTGCCATGCCCTGCATTCAGCCTGGAAGACAACTTCACCAAGGAGACAGGAAACTGCCGTTTTATTGGAGGAGATAAGGAACATCTGACACAACAAATCTTGCTCTGACACCCCAGAAGTCTCTTCTGTTTGTTGAATAGAGCCATAATAGTTGTCATTTTCATACAAAAAGCAGGATATAGTTAAAAGTATGTCTTTGCAACACAAAGAGGACACAGAATGAAAATTCTGTTCCTATGCCCCAAAAAGAAGTTCTGCAACAGATGAGATTCAACCATTTACTGAGCAATCCATTATACTTAAAAATACAGAGAAATCTTAAAGGTTTCACTCATGGAACTTAAAAAACATTTTGACAATGTTATTTTTTTTTCCAAATGTGCATGTGCATTAAATACATTCCAGCTTTCACTCCTTCCAACTCTTCACAGCAGTATTTTTAGTGTGCTCACTTAAGATGTTTCTTCAAGTTTTAAAGGTCATCAGAGTTCAAGAAGGATGTTCGATACTTGAAATGTTCACCAGAGTTTTGGAGTTATTAATAGATTTCATTATATTTTTCATATATATCTCTTAAATTTTGTGTCCAATTTTAAATAACTAGAATTTTGAAAGGTCAAATAAATAATGAGGTGTCTCATTGCAACAGGAAATTTATTCACTATTGCCACAAGGTTTTTCTCTTTAGTTACTTCTGGAAAAAAAATACTTTGCTTTATTGTCTTGTTGCATTAAATTCTCATCATCCTCATCATTACAGAATATAAAGTATAAACCCATGTTAAACAGAAGCATAATAAAATCTGTAGTGATGTTTACTCATGATAGCCTCTCAGAAATTAAAATTTGTTTCAACATTTAAGGCTAGTACTTCTCCACCACCTACAGCACCATATAGTTTTTTTATTGTTGTTTGTTAGTGACAACGGTAGAGACTGCAGTCTAAGTTCCTTGCCTAAGAGTCTAGAGGACAATGAACCTTTCCATGTGTGACTACATTGCTCAGAAATTGATACTCTCCTCATTTAAAAGGCACTGGTCTCTTTTCCCAGCATCCTTCTCTTCCTCAGCAATTACTGACACACACCTGGTGCTCCACTCCACTGATGACAGGGAGAAAATCAACTGAATTAAACAAATCACTTTCATTTCTGATCCAGACAAGTGGCACAGCATTGTGGTGTCCCATATCCATTGATTCTTTCTTCACTACATTATATATTCTCCTGTCAGCTAACAGCTTTTTTATATTCATTATACACTTCATAATTGGCTAGTAACTTTACTAATTGGGCAAAAAATAAATTCTTCACAGGTTTTTTATCTGTAGCATCTCTTTAGTTTTTCACGTTAAGCCACAAAACCTAGAAGCTACCTGAACTACTTCTAGGAGCAGAATGTCATCATTGTATAAAGCCTTTTTGTACCAGCTACCTGGCAGAGCACAAAAACATCATGAGGTCTGGACATCTGTCACTCTTTTGTTCACCTGCCTTTCTTGAGGAAATCAGCCTTTCACAACTACAGCTGCACTTCTCTTGTTTAATGAGTTGTCCCCCCCTTTCACATGCCTCCTTAGTGTACTCTAAAGCTCAGAGCCTTACCCTAAGATGAATCCCTAAGTACCCCAAAATTAGGATTTTACAAGTAGGTGAAGGAACGCTTGGACACTAAGGTCTAATAATTTAAATCAAGCTCAGGGAAGCCAAGGTCCAAAAGGACTTATGTAAGTCTAAATGAATGTCTGACTATCCATAACAGGGACTTGAAACTTCACTCTCTCTCTCTCTCCCCAGGATTAGAATCAGCAGGTTGGGTATTCTGGGGGATTGTTCTGTGGATTGCCTCTTGAGCTCATCTATTATATTGGAAAAGTAATGTAAACTCAATTTTTAGTGATTTTATATTACCGACTTGATTTTTTGTGTTCACTGGAAGTTTCAGTTGGAAAAATAATTTTCACCAGTTCCATCTAAATTCTATTATCACTGGGCTAATTAAATATTCTGAGGACCTCTCTTTTTTCTTATATAAAATCCAGGCAGGAAAGTACATAGATTCTTAGGTTAGTCACATGTTCAACAAATGGTTTTGCAACACATGGAGCTCAAAATCTGTTTGACCACATTGGTGCAACCCATACTTTCTCTTTTCTTTTTTTCTCCAGGAGCAGCTCCCTGCAGAATTACATCTGCACCTCTTAGTAAATGATCAGTAAGAGACTGAGGATTGCATTTGATTGTAGGATATAACTCAGTAATTCAATACTTATTTCAGAAAGTACTGCTCTGAATATTTTTATATGTATTTTCATATATACATATACATACATACAGATATACACATATATATCTATATATCTCTTTCCAGGAAAAAAAATGCTTTGTGATTCTGTGAAAGTTTCAATTAGATAACTACTTTCATTTAGATAGCACCATAACCAAAATATTAGGGTGGCTCTTAACTGAACATTCAGAGACTGGAGTGTGGAGGCAGAAGGGCTGATGGAGGCACTCCCAGGAGAGCTGAAATCCCTCAGGTGAGGGCAGGCACGACTGCGCCTCGGCGTTCCTTCAAAGCTGCTGCCCTAGGATGGTCGCGGCACTCTGCCACCCTCGCTCGCCGTGACACTGGAGTAGGAGGAACTAGAGTAAAATCCAAACCTAAACCTTTTACAAGCTTATGTGTGTTTGGAATGAAAGGCAAAGACCTTCAGCTAGAATTTTCAAATCTAAATTTTAAGAGTGTTTAGATACCCTGCACTTGGAAGTCTCATAAGCCAAATATACGTTAGCTTTTACTATTCATAACTTTTAAAGCAGTTTTGCATTCTTGTGCTTTCTGTGTAGCTGTCTAAACAGTTTAACTGTCATGTAGCTTTCTACTTGCTAAAGCCCTCTGTTAAATTTAAAGCTGCAGAACATAAATTTAACTTGGCTTTGTGGAGTTTTTTTAATAATTCTGTTCATTAGCATCTTTGTATTTTGTTTCTTTCCTATAATTGTGTAGAAGAGCCTTGAGGCAAATTAGAAGGCAAAAATCATTAACAGTTTTATTAAGAGATTTAATGATTGAATTTAGATAGACATGCAAACTGAACATTAATGTACCTATTTCTTCTGATATGCAATTTCAACATAGGATTTATTCAGAAATACGCTGAGTGAGACAAAAACATTTGTATTGGTGAGCAACAGTTTTCCTACTTTGAAACTGTTTTCATTTTTTTTACTTGGCTACAATATGCCACAGGCTACATTTCAACAATTAAAGAAGATTTTCTATGCTCACAAGATCAGCTATTTACAAGTCCTGTCACTTAGAATTTCTGAGAAGCGCCAACACTTACGTGAATGACCCATATACTGCTACTCAGTAAATTATTTAGGAGATAATGTAGAAGCATGAGCACAAGAAGGACCTGGTAAAAAGCCCTCAAGCCCTCAAGTTTTCTTCACAGCTTAGTCTAGGGAATTAGGAAGCAGAAAAACATAATTATTTAAATGCCTGCACAGGAATAACAAACAACAAAAAGTTCTGGCATTGTTGTAATTACAAGAAATATCAGTATATTTTAATATTTGTTCTGATTAGATTGAGAAAGAAGAACACCATAGCTGAAGGCTCCATCTCTGCTCTTGTGAAGTTACCACAGTCCACTCCAGAAGCACAAGGAAGGTGCCATGATTGCAATAAAGTAAAACCCCCATACTCGTATTGGAGCATGTCAACCTGCATTGTGAGGGACTGGATAGTTCTCAGTTTAAATGAGCACCATATTTTGCCTCCAGAAGAGCATGAAGAAACCCCAAAAGAGGTGCAAGAACATTGATGAGATCAGATTAGCTGGACTGACATGAGGACATCTGGGAGACGAACAGATTCAGAGAAAGACTCTTTCAGCCAGAGGGCCATATAGCCAGGTCCATCCTAGCTTCCAGAAAGACTTGGATTATTTTTCATTCCTTCAGCCTCT
The DNA here is from genome assembly GCA_024734035.1 of Alethe castanea. Classification (NCBI taxonomy): domain Eukaryota; kingdom Metazoa; phylum Chordata; class Aves; order Passeriformes; family Muscicapidae; genus Alethe; species Alethe castanea. The sequence continues at coordinate 3,668 of JANRGV010007365.1, read as the reverse complement.
CCAGACTCTGCTACACTAAAAATTTGCCTGTAAATCATTCTGCTTTGTTGAGGCTGCCCTCCTACACCTAGATGGTACTATAATAATTCCACAACAGCAAAGAACTGAGTCTTCAATCAGGCTATCACTCACTGACATAACACATTTAATCACAGAAAAGTTAAAAGAAAATATGCAAAGAGGTTTTTCCTTTCCTCCACTTTCAAGCTTCAAAAAAACATGAACAAACTGTCTCACATTATGCCAGACCTGTCTAACTAGATCTGTATCTCTGGGAGAAAATGTCTGATGCAAAATAGGAAAGATATAAATTGAAATAGATAAATAATGCCCCAGAGAATGTTGATTTTATTCTACAACAAATTGATCAAATATTTCCAAGAAATGCAATCAAAAGAAATGTGTGGTTTGAGCTAACATTGCTTTGACCTTTAAGAGTCTGAGATTAACAAATACTTCATTAAAAAGTAGAATCAGTGTCTGAATGCTTATGAGTTTCTAGGCAATCATGTTTTAAACTTATGTAACACAAACCAATGGCGAACGTATATATTTTCTCAAAAAACATTCTAACCACACTCTCTAGGTCAATCTCTTCATACCATCCCTAGGTCAGATAAGATGATAGCCACAAAACTAACAGATCATATTATATAGATAGTGGTGAAATAGGAATCATTAAAAAAATTTGAAAAAAACAAAAAATTATTTTCACAGTAAGATCTTAGTGACTTTTTTTTTTCTGCTGTTGTTCCAATTGAGTTATTTTACCTACTTGAAGTCATCATATCAAGAAAAAAGATTGGGTGTTAGGAAAAATTTCTCAACTGGGAGAAACCATTACACTCAATGTTAGCATAGACTGTAAGTCATTAGATTGTAGGGTAGACATATCTGAAGATACCTTGTTTGATGCATACTAAAGTTAACAGTTTAACTGAATTTTCATAGCAAATTCTATGATATACTACTACACAGTTCCATTAGGCAGCCATGAGGAAATCCTAATGTTTGTGAATTCTTGAATGTATTAACTGAATATAAGAATTGTCTATTCCTTTACTCTATTTGCTTGCCAGGTTTTTCATAAATAATGTCTTAGTTCCATCTTCAGTGTTCCATCTTTAAGGTTCTGTAATGATGTGCTGTATTCAATTCACTTTGCCCAAATTTTTATTTCCAGCCTAGAAAATTTAGAGCCAGAGCTCTGACACATCAGTCACATAATCAGCTAAATTAGGCTACTCCAGTTCGTTTAACTGGCAACTTTCAAGCACGCAAAACAAAGCAGCAAGGTTTTAATGGTTTAAACCCTCCAAAGTGGATCATAATACAAAATGTATTGCTCATTGGCTGGCAGAGAAGGCAAGGAATGCCATATGTTTTTGGTTTCATTTGTGTTGTTTATCTTTAATACAAAACTCTAATGTAATATACTTCCTATTACTCTGCCACGTCAATCTTTTTTATGTGCAAGCGGATCAGGAAAACAAGACAATATTGGTTTCAACAGTCACAAGCCAATATAGACTCTACTAATTCAAGGGTAGCTCAGAGCTATGGAGTAGTAAATTACTACTCCGTACATGAATTAGAAAATACAGTTAAAAACACAGTCAAAATATTTGTTTTGATGGCTAGCTGATGGCTTGGAGTTAATGCTTAGACAAACCTGAAAACAAAACAGCACTAGTTTTGAGTTTTAAAGCATTGGTGCTAGAGTTAATTTCTACACATGTAACTACAGGCTAACCAGTATGTGAATAAGGGAGTTTCCTACAAGACAGCATTTCATTCATAGATTTAGGAGACCACTTTTTCCACTTACAGTGGGGGACAAATGACAGTGCCTTGGTGACAGTAACTCACCGCATTGCAAGGCAAGAAGTCAGTATTTATGAAAAGTCAAACTCTATCTGATCCATATCCCTACCAGGTTGCTGGTGTTTTCTTTTATCATGCTCAACACACATGCAGACAAACATACAGGTAGAGACAGGCAGCAATGAGCACCTCTGAAAGGAAGTTTCAAAAGGCAAAAGATTTAATTCCAACTACATTATGGATTCTTAAACCCACTCATCTTTGTAATCAACAAAGATGAAGACACAAACAGAGGCAATTTTCTGAGGATCTCTTTCCCCCTAAAGAATCCTTTCAGTTGCCATTTTCTTCCTCTCTGTGAGATGGTGGAAGTACTTCTTGATGACAAACTGTTTCCATGACTATGTACACTATAGTCACCTTACAGAAAGTGTTACTTTGCTGCTTTGCTCCCCTTACCCTTGGTATAGAATCTGAAGTACTAGTCTTGATTCTGTTGCAATCACTTTTAGTCCTCTACCTTTCTCTGGACCTGAACTACCCATTGTAAACAAGAAAGATGCTGCAATATGACATGATAAGAGCTCAGAGGTGGCAGATTGCCAGCTGGCCAATGTACTGAAAACTCTCCAGGAGAATGACAGGAGGCAGCAAGCGGAATTGCTAAAAACAGTCATGGGGGAAGACAGAAAATGCAGCTTAGGAGAGATGCTGTAGAAACTAAAGCAGGAAACAATATGAATTAAATAAATTTGATGATAACTGGGGAAATGGTCACTTAGAACTTCATTCAAATCCCAGACCTAAGATATTAATCTGGAATCAGGAAAAATCAGGAATTGGTTTAACTGGAAACTTTGGTTTAGCTGGTAAGGAAATAAAGAAACTGGGGAACAGATCCAGTTCTGTGGTTCTGGATAATGGAAAACTGGCAGATATGCAGCTGAATTAGGAAAAAAAAGAGAAAAAGTAAAGCACATTTTGCTGAAGAGGAGCACATTAATTATCTTCTAGAAAGAAATAAGTCCCTGAAGTCATAAAACTCTGAACACAGTTTCACTGGGATAAGGTCAGAAAAACAACTGCTTTGTTCTCAGTTAAAACATAGAATAAAAGAACACAAACAAACCAAAAACCTCCCAAAACTAACAAACAAACTAAATGAACCAGAAAGCCACTCGGAGCCATGTATTTTCTAAACTGTCTCTTGTACTTTAGAAGAAAAACAATTAGGAATAAAAACTCAATCCTTCTCCATGTATTGATCAACTCAATAATTATATATGTCCAGTATTGATTAATAGTTTTTAAATAAAACAATCACCATAATCTAGTTTTTTTTTTTTTTTGGCTAGGAGACACATCTGCAGATAAAGATGACTTTCAAAGCATTTGCTGGGGGTGTCCAGAGAGTAAAGCTTCTTAGTAGAAAGTCTTTGCTTTGATTATTTTAAATAAGACTTTGGTCTTACTCCCAGAGCTCATGACACAGCATTTTCTACAGGTTTTACAATCTTCTCTACTGCTTAGCTTTAAGACCATTACCTAAGAAAGATTTCACTACATATAAATGTGCTAAGACACAGATTAAAGTTTAATTAACCAGATTCATATTTTTCAGTGACATCCTTGCAGAGACAGCTTATATAATTATTTATAGAATTTTAAAATTACATTTCAAATACTACATCTGTAATATCATTCTTTCTAAAAAGTTATTTTACTCTTAATCTTAAGGTGACATTATCCAATCCAGTCCAGCTGCAAATTCTTGAAAGGTTCTGACTTGCATCAAAAATTATCATTAAAAATTATCTCTATTCGAATTAAGTTCATTTTTTTGT
>JANRGV010007265.1:0-26550 GCA_024734035.1 Alethe castanea | reverse complement strand
TTTCACCTTCATGGTGATAACATTTATAGCAGGCTGATTAAGTACATTTTTAGCAGCTTTGTAGTGTTCAGAAACCAAAGGGAGATAATACCACTGAGGTTTTAAGATTGCTTTGTGGAATTGTGCTAAACTGACAAATAATGATTTGTTGTCTTTGACATCTGTTTAATAAATTAATACAGCTGAACTTAATTAACTAAAGGGAATGTTGCTCCATCAGTCTCATTTTCCCTTTGCTTTCCAAGTACTCCCTGGAGACACAGTTTGACCATAAACTTTTTTCCAATTGCTTCATGATTTTTTTACATAAATCTTCATGTAGGTATATGTAGTGTTTTTCCATCTCAATTTTAAGCTAGTATGGGTGTATAACTTGCTTGCAAATAGAAGTACCAAAAAAAGCACACTGTATTCCACATTGTCATGGAGAAATATTGACTTTCCCTGAATTGTTGGATTTGAATGCTTCTGGCAACATAAAACATTATATAAAATCCCTCATTATGTCTCTCAGTGCAGCATTTTTACACTCTTGGAGCTTGGTCTGATAATTGCAGCACTTTAGATCCGTGAAGAAAAGAAGTCAAAGTAAGATGAAGGATCTGAAAAGCAAGTCAAATGGGGAGTAGCAGTCCTGCATGGAGCAGTCATGTTGCTTTCTTCTGGTGGTGAAACCTGCAGAGCCCCTGAGGCATTCCAGTCATGGGGGGGAATGACCTCAGTGGACCTGGAGGTCACCAAAGACCGTTGTGGTACAATCATCCTGCTCCCAGCACTGTCTGACAAGCATCAGGATGTGCTGTCTGCTTGGCCAGGGGGAAAGGAGAATCTTCAGAGAGCTCTGCTTCTGGGTCTGTCACTGTAAGATTTTGCAGCAAGGTAGATTTTAACAGTGGGCATGCTGTGCATAGATGGTGATTCCAGCAGCCACACCACATTACTGTATCTCTTCTGATTTGACATACTTAAATTCTTAAATATGTTATGTTCATATGGTGATAAATAAATATTCTTTCCTGGTTTTGAGCTACACTGGAATCTTCTAGTCCTCGAAATTCCAGGTACAAGAAGATTTTGCTGGCCACTTAGAATTAACAACCACCAAATTGGTGCTGAACTAAAGTGGGCCTACAACTGTAGTATGATTAAGGCCTTTCTGACTGGATTTCTTGGCTCGGTATTAATACCATATGATGGATTATTCCAGCCCTGAAGCAAAGCCCACGTGAAGTGGAAGCCCTGATTTCTTGATTTAACTGCAAGGAAATTAGTCCTCACTCTCCTTTATGCCTCTGAGCCAGTACTTCCATTAAAAACGGAATGCATAAGAAGTGTAATGCATAAAACCCAAAAAGTTTTGTAGGAAAATAGTCACCCAAGTAAGAGAATATACTGAGGCAGTGAAATTAAGTGATACTCTGATTTTCATGTTTCAGTTCTATCTTGGCTGAAGGAAATTAGAAACTTCCCGTTTAACTGTTTCCTTTCTAATAAATGTCTCTTCTTAAACATTCTTTCCTTCTCCTGTATGAAAATACAATTTTAAGATAGGCCACGTGGTAGTATCACTGATGGTTGTGAACTGCATGAGGGTGTATAGTAATAAAATGTGTTGTATTCTTATGGTGGCCAAGTTATGCTCTGTCTGTAGCATAGAGTGTGAGAGAAGCAGTGGACTTTTAGTGAGTGTCCTGCTGTTACCTTCACCTGCCTATGAGCACAGGAGGAAAACTACTACTTTTAAAACACCACCCACAGATGGAATTTTCTACTTTACAGAATTTCAGCAACCTATTGTGTGTTTCAGTAGCTGTCAGGATATTGACTGTTAGCGTTTGTAATGCAGAATGAAAAACTGTATCATTATAGACTTGTCAAAAAGCTGCAAATCTACCTGAAGTTAAAAAAGCAAAGTGTAATTAGATGTCTTAGTGATCTGCACAGCCTTTCTTTCTCCTTTGCTGTGGTTTTTCTTTTCTGCACAGTGAAAAGAGGCAGCAGCATCCTTGCAAAGCAAGCCCAAATCCCAGTAACAGTCTTTGTTTTCTACTGGGATGCTGTAGAGGTTTGTAGATCTTCGGGTCAGCCCAAGGCTGGGCTGAGAAAATAGTCATCTCAAAGAACAAGAAAAGCCAGGAGTATTTTTCATGTCTAGTATTATCTGTGGGGGCAGGAGTGTATGTGCATGTGTTTGTTTGAAGACAGAGTGAGGGGAAGAACCTCAAATTGTGCTCTGTCTCTGAGACTCGAGTGTGATGGGTCCATAAGATGGTAAAAGAGTGGCTCTTCCTCAACTTCTGCCAGATCTCTTGGTTTCAGTAATACAAGAAAATCTGTTTTCAGCACTCCCACATGATGGTTTCTGTGTTGCTGTGGCAGCTAAGCAGGGTGAGAGTTGGCTTCTGAAACAGGCACACAAGGGGTTCTGCAGTGAAAAAAGCAAGGCAGCGATTAGTGCGTCACCAGATTCCTGCCTGTTCTGCAGAGGTTGTCATCGTCAGCCCACTCACCCCTTTGTGAGCCCTCTTGAGCTGGCTTTGAATAAAGAAGCATTGTGAACATACTTGCCAGGGAGTCAGTCTTCCCTTCAGCACAATGAAGAAATACTTCTATGTGGTCACCACACAGCTCACAAAATACCAAGTTCTTATCAACCTCTGTTTTTAAAATACAAAAAAAGCCCAAAAAAACCCTCCAAACAAAACAAACAGACAAAAAAAAAAGAATTTAATAGAAGCATCACTTTCCTGTAGCATCTGTCACACTTCACTGGAGGGGAGCAATGTGGGAAAGAGGACTTTGGCTAAACATGCCAGTTTCCTTGGCATGAGGAGTGTTGAGAACTGAGAAACTATTCCCATGTCTGACTATAGTCTATTCCTTCAAACTCAGGAGTGCTTGTCATCCTTTCTTCCTTACAAAACTTTAGCCAGTCACCTTCCTAGCTGCCTCTGTTTCCTAGTCCAGGCAGGGTGCAGACTGAAAATGGGAGTAGTCTGGTCACATAGTGGCCTTCACAGCCCATTTTACATTAAAACCATTATGAAAGTGGTGTTCTTGGAATCAAATTTCATACACGTAAGATGATTTATGGGGGTTTTTTATACCTATTTTTTAAAGATCAGTTCAGTGAAGAAATTATTGTAGAATTTCTCAGACTAGATATAAGTAAGAATAATTCTAAATACCTGTTTTGTGTGGGTTTTGAAGTTCTTTGGTAAACTCTGAGTTTATTGTACGTGTTCTGTTTAAAAACAAAGGTCAATTAAATCTTCATATTGTGGTATATAAAACTTGAATAATCTGTTTATGAATAAGCTCTCCTCACCAATGGCACTTGTGAATCTCTCAAAAATCCCAATATAGTAAAAGCCAAAACACTGCAAAGGAAGCTTATGAGTCTGTAGAAGGTAGATATGATACATAATGCTATTCACACTTCTGGTGGTGTTGGCCTTGGAGGTGTTGTCTATGTGCTTGAACCATAATAATTTGCTTTTCTGGGTGCTCATTTTATGGTGGTCTGTCAGCTGGACATGAGTAGGGTGTAGAACTAAACAGTTGCATGGTAACCACTCTTTATTTCTCTATGGTCTCTGGTACTTCAAAGTAAAACTGTATTAGTGTTAAGAGCTAACTATTTTCTTCCTGAACTAACCTTTCAACAATTTAGAACTAGTTTATTTGATGTATAAAGGCAGAGCATTCAAAAATAGCCTAAACCTATACTCCAAATATTGCTTAACTTTTTTTCTAAGGTATGCTGATGTCACAGGAGCATGAATCCTTACAGCCTTTTGGATTCATGGAGTTATATACAGACTACTCCGAAAACTTCATTTTCTAGACTTGCTGAAGCTTGCAGTTTCTGAAGTAGCTGAATGTGCAAGTGAGAGTCCTAGAGCTGTCCTTTGCAAAACCAGTGAGCATTCCAAATAAAACTGTTGGAAAATTCCTGTGTAAAAGCTTGCAAATATTTCACTGTCCACAAGGAACGTAATTAGACTGATTTAAAAAAACAAAAATAATCTGTAGACATTTAACTTTAAAGGAACCCACAAAGATTTTTGGAGGCAAAGCAGGTTGTAAAAAAGCATCTATATTACATTTATAACAGACATATTGCATTTAAGCATACTACTTTACTAGTTTTCTCTTTGGCTGTTTTTAGGTATTGCTTTGTGTCTGATTGCTGATGTGTATAGATGTCCTCCACCACCATTCATCTCTCCTGAGTGACAAATCTTTTTGGTTTGACTTTTTTTCCCCATAATCTACAATGTGCAGATCATCTTCTAGTACTTATGTTGCTACTTAACCTATGTTTTGCTGAAGTGTTTGCAAGAGCTGTGCTAGAGTTAGATGGCTTTCTGATTGCGGTGTGCTCTGGTTTTATCTTGCAAGTGTCCCAGATGCTGAGTGCTGGCACACAAGCTGTGCCAAAGCTTCAGGGGGAGAAGGGATTCACCATGTGCTTTGCAGTTCTGGCTGGGGTGGGACTCAGATGGGTTACAGCATTCCAATATTCATCTTGTGGAGACCAAGATGCAGAAGTCAGAGGGGTGGCATACTCCTAGGTGTCCTCCCAGCATGGGACTGGGATCTGCTGGAGCAGTGTGTACAGATCCCAGAGCCATGGTGTTTCTCTGGGTCCTATCGCACAGGACTGGAGTTGCTGTTTTGCGCAGCTCGGGTGGTTTTGGGACACGCTGTTCAATATTCCTCCCCTGCCTCCAGTACCGTGCTGCTGGTTTTGATGCTTGCAGGGTGTGCAGTCAGTGCTGCTGTGAGTCACTGTGTGCCTCTCAGGGGATGGGTGTAATAGTCCTGCAGGCCCTGAGCAGCACAGCATAATTTGTGGGTAGGCAAGTGTTCGTATCTCTTAGCTTGTCGTGACTGCTGTGACAGGAGAAGGCAGAGCCTATGGTTCTCAGGTCCCCCCTCCCCACCTCAGTTCCTTGCCAGCTGGCTGTCAGCCCTGAGGTGGTGGGCTGAGGGTGGTATCTGTGGGAGGGAAGAGACAGAAGTGTGTAGAACATGCTGGGGCTGGAGGGGAGCTGCCCTGGTTCTGTGACCTGGCTCCATGACAACTGTGTACAGCCCTTGGACCAAAGTGTCTCGGCACACAGCAGTGATGTACTTTGCAGATCAAAGGGAGTGGCTTGAAATACTCAACTTCCCTTCTTTTTTCCTCCCTACCCCTGCCCAACACCCCCATATCCAGGGGGAGATGATACTTTGCATATACAAAGCCCACATGCATAGGAAGATCTTAAGCCTGAACATCCAGCTGCTGTAATAAATAAAATGTAGCAAACGATCACAAAGAGAAAGGAGGAATGGGAGTCAAAAGGTCAGGGTGTTCTGGCCCAAAGCAGATGTTGTCAGTGTCTGGGGTGGATGTGCTGGAAGGGGAGTGAATCTTGGATGATGTCAATGAAGTGTATAAGCCCAAGGCTGGGATATGGTGCAGTTTCCCCAGCAGAGCTCCTGGCTGCTGGCTGGGAGTGCAGCTGTGTGCTGCCCCTGCTGCCTTCCACCTCCATCCCAGAGACCTTGGCACGTCAGGAAAGTGGTGCCATGGCTGTATCAGTGAGCAGGACCTGTGGCATCATGTAGCTGTTAGTTTTTACTGCTGCACCAAGGAAAAGTTTTCTCTGCACCTTGCTTTTCTGAATACTTTGAGTCACTTTTCAGGCCAGTCTGCGTAAGAGCAAATAGCAACAGTCAATCTAGAGCTGACAGGAATTACTGGAATGTGATAAGGACTTGAAAAGGAAGGAGAGTCCGGTGTTCAGGGAGGAAAACCCATTTCCTTCTTTTGGAAATGGGAAAACCCATTTGGTTCTTTTCTAAACTTCAGGAAGATGGAGGGACATCTGTGGACCTGTGACTTCCATGTAAGCATCTCTCCTCACTCATGTTTCCCTGTTGCAGTGAATGGAGATTGTCCACCTCTTTCCCTGTCCTGTCCCCTCCCGTTTTACCCAGGCTGACAGACATGGCAGGTAAGCAGGCGGGCTCCCAGCTGTGTGCCTCTCGTGTTAAGGTCCATTTGCTGCACTTGCCCAAAAGCCTTTCCTTTCACAAGGATACATTCACTCGTCTTTTTTTGTCTAACAGGAGATGAAAGTCCCACTGAATGTGAAACATTTTGTTGATTCTTTGCAAGCTAAAAAACTGTTAGAACAAATTTATTCATAGGCTTTCATTAAACTCATACAAAAGCTAGGTGCTGCTCTCTCTTCATTACATTTTTCACTCTCTTATTGTACTGCTTTTCTTTCTCTGTGTTCAGAGCTCCTTTTCCTAAATAGAGTCTGTGACTGTTTCCTAAGAACCCTAAACCAAGAAGCAACCTCACTGCCATCTTATTAGACTTCATCATTCACCAGTATTTATTAACCTTTTTGCTTTTATGGATACTATTTAAAATATATTTTAAAATCTAATAACAGTAGAAATGGCAGTGTAACTCTGGCAAGCATCATGACTTGCTCTTTTCAGTTGTCATTTGTAACTCTTGATGTAATCTGTACCTTCAAAGGGCCATGTATGAAGCCTGAAAAAAACTGCCATGGGAGGGGGAAAACCAAAACAGACTAGTAGGTGATTGCTTTCTTCAAAAGAGATTAGATCAAGTCCCATCTGTTAACTGTTGCAGTTGAGTCATGGGCAAGAGCAATTGGGGCTGCCCACACAACATGACAGGAAAATGCTGCTTTTGTGTGAATCTGTTAGAACCTGCATCCTCACCATGGAGGAAGGAGCTCCAGGACTCTGCTATACCAAGGGACCTTCCTGTTGCTCTGGCCTTCATGATCATACCACCTTTCAGATATTCAGCATATTTTGCTGTATGCTTTAGGGCTTCTTGTAACTGGGTTTGATTGATTTGGCAAAAAGGTTTGGTAATTTCATAACTGAGCTGTTATAGTTGCTGAAATCAGTGTGCCTGCTGTCACTGCAAGTGGTCTAAAAAGGATGCATATTTTCAGAAGGACATTTTTGGGGAGCAATGTGGCAAGAGTTGTAATGAAGCTGTTGAAAAATGAAAACTCTTATTTTAAAAAGTAATTTTAAATTCTCTGTACATTTTGTTAAATTAACTTCTGAAGCCTGTTTTCCTCTACATGTTGATACAGCGTCATGTGAATCTTGGAAGGGTTTGTCCTGAACTGTTGTAGAGAGAGCCAGTGTAAAGTACATGTGTTTTGTTGTTTTGTTTCTTAAACTGTGGCAGGTCTGCTACTTAAATATATTTGCTACCACTGCTACTTAAATAAAAGTTTAAACAAGACATATTACTCCAGTGTAAATCAATTTATTTCATGTTATTACAGTTAATTGCATTTAGCAGAGCATTCTCAGTTTTGTTTTTTTTAAAATGTGTATTAGTAAGTGATGGAGTCTTGGGACATGAGAACAGCAGGACAAAAGTAGCTAAATATGAAGTAAGGTGTTTCACAAGCAGTGAAAAATTCTGAAAATTAATTAATTTGGCTATTGCCAAAGGTCTAAATAGGTCATCTTAACCGGCGTATTTCAGCAGTAGGTGATCAAGCCAAAGAGGTGGCAGATTTTAAGCCAAGTGAGTCTTCAGCACAAGAGCAAAAAGTAGCCCTGACCAGGATTCCTGAGTGAGACTCTCAGGCTTGTGCACATTCTTGTGCTGCTCCAGGGACACAGGCTGGGAAGATGCTGTGCAATGGCTTTGCCTGACAGAGGATTCCTGGCTTGGAGTGCAGCTCCCTTTCACAGACCCTTTCTGCACGTGATGTAGCTGGGCAGCAGAGGAGCTATCAAGGTGAAGGCCACATCTTCAGAGTCCAGGCTTTGTTACTGCTAATGTAACAGGCAGCCCCCAGGGCATTTTGCCAGGAAACCCCTCTAATTTATAGAAAAGGATAGACATGGTGCAAAAGTGGCTTATGGCCTGCAGAACCATCTGCTTCTACCACTGTGTTGACAGCAAGTTTAGCACTGCATCCCTAAGTGGATTGTGAAATCTCACCCATTCTGCTTCACTGTTACCTATTTGATTTTCTAAAAGTCCTTTCTACTAAGGGAATTGGAGCAGTGGCTCTCAAAAACACTTTGGCTGAGGTTCCTAGTTAAAAAGAGATGTTAAGAAATTCCACCCACTTCACTGCAGTTTTAGCACAGCAGTAGCAAAAATGAATTTCTAAACCAAACCCCAAAGCAGGCAGCAGTGTTTCATATGTAAGCACACTCATTGAAAAGAATATGAAATGTATTTTGCCTGGCTTTGTTATTGCAGCTAACATAAGAATCATCATGTTTTAAAGGAGTAGCTATACACTATGAGTTGCTATACTTAGCTGAATGGTTATCTTGCTGTTATGTGCTATTTGCCCAAGCATTTTCAACTCCATGTGAATGTAACTACAAAATAATTTCAGCCTAATTTTAATATTCATTTAATGGCTAGAAAGTTGATCTTGAAGTGCAAATATTAATTAACTGGTAATAATTCTTACTTGGTTCAATTTTTCTTTATTTAGCTACCAACTCAGATGGGAGTATCTAATTGAATGGCTCAAAGCTGCAGTTAAAATCCTTCCTGTTCACCTTGAACATCTCAGCATTAGAGTAACTGCCATTTCTGTGAAAAACTTGAGTCTGCAGATGAGCTGTTTTAAGTTGCCATTTAAGGCAATTGCAGTTTTAACTATTTTGTTTCTCCTGTGTTGCATCCATATGTGTGGGTACAGAACTTTAATGTGTCTGTAGAATTTTATTGTGACTACATCAAACTGTCACTGTTTTGCTGTGGTATTTGTTGCTGATCCTGTACTAGAGCAGCAAACCCAAAGTCCTTTTGTCTTTATAAACATCTAAGGCAACTGAACTGGTTGTTGCCATCCTTGCAGTAGACCTCTAGTTCCTATAGGATGGGTGCTGTGGAATTTCCTAACCTGTCCACTTTCTATGCTCTTTGAAGGGGTGCATGTTGTGCTTAGCCAGCTGATGGCTGGAAAACTCCCTTGTGCTGTTACGGTAGCACAAGGCTAGCTGGGAATTCAGGCTGACTTTTGGCAGTAATAGCAATCTACTGTCCATTTTCCTCTCCTTTTAGTAATTTTGCAACCTCAAGAGAACTGACCACATGTGTTTTTAGACCTGTTGTTGAAATAAATAAATCAGCCTTCCTGTATAACTGTGTGCTGCAGATTGTGAGTGTATATACATGCACACATCCTTTCAGTTATGTGGGTTGGGTTTTTTTTCAGAGTCTTTGTGTGAAGAGGGGCAAAAAAAGTAAGGAGCAATTTTGATTTAGAACATATGCTCAGCAAAAAGAATACCTTACTTTTGTATTGTGGAATGTTAATTTCCCAAATCCCAGGACATGTTGAAATTATGTGAACTTTAAAATTAAATGTATGGTGATTTAGAAAAGTGAATGTCAAAATAAGACAGAAAATGAAGTGACACTGAATATGTTGCTAAAAATGGTATTTATAGATTTCCTACAGTTGTTAAATTTGAGAAGGAAAGATGAGGAATCTGTATCTCTATTTTACATGATTACTAGAAGGTTAACACTCTGGTATTATTCATTGGAATTGTATTTGTGACTAAGTATGGTAAAATATGTTGTAAATTTATTGGGCTAGTTCCTTTAAAGTAATGATTTATTGTTGAATACTGTAATTTTTCTTAGCAGTTCCTTTGTAAATATGAGAACAGAATAAATTACAACTTAACGAAGAGGAGATATCCCTGCATGAAATACATGTTTTCTTAATTTCAAGAAAGTATCTGTAAATTGGTTTTTGAATGGGTTTCAGGGAGTGATAAGGATTGGTACTTATGTCAAGGAAACTTTTAAATAAATGCTGTCATTTTTAGTGTGATTAGCTGTACCTTGTGTTTTCAGTTTAACTTAGCATACATATGTATGTGCATGACATACATGAACCTTTTACCTGCTAATTATAGAATCTATAAGGTTGGGAAAAACTTCTATCATCAAGTCCAGTCATTAACCAAGCACTGCCATGTTCATCACAAAACCATGTCCCCAAATGCTAACATTATACTCATTCTGGGCACAACAATAGAGCATATTTTACCCTTTTAGAAGTTGGTTTCGTATATCTCGTTTTTCATTTGCATTCCAGCAAATTTCCCCAGCACATCCTGTTAATGCAACTTCTGTGTATAAATTCAGCATCTGTGTGATTTGGGTATTTATAAAGGCTTCCCTCCTGCTTCTCCTGTAAGCATTGTTTGCACACAGTAGATCACTTTCCAGACATACAGCTGTTTGTTTAAACCAGTGTAATAATAGTTTATAATGCTTGCTTAATGCGTAGACTAAGTAGCCTGCAAAATATTCATGTTGCTGTCTGTGCCAAGGAGGCAGAGCACGCTGCTGGAGTGTTTTCAGTTCTACATATCTGCTTGTAAATGGGAAAGTGGCTGTATTTGTCAGACTGAAAACACCAACAACCCTGTGTGACGGTGTTACTTTTACGCAGATGTGTGTTTTGCAGCACAAGTATGAGAAACAGATGAGGTAAAATGAAAGAATTTAAGGGATTCCTTGCTGAGGGGAAGAGCTTGAGCAGAGTGCTGTTTACAGCTATAAATATCTGGAATGGGCTTATGCCAGAGTAAAAGAAATAACTCTTTTATGTTGTCAAGTGGACAAATTAGTAAATAACGTGAGCATTTGCCAGAATTGTGTATGCTCTGACTGGGCTTTTTTGGGTAGGCCACATGTGTAATATCAAGTTTACTTATTTGAAGATATATTTGTTTGATTTAGCATGATGATAAAAAATATACCAAAATCCCAATGCCAATGTAAGTTGCGCTTTGTTAATACAAAATACATTAACAACAAAATAATTCACTCACTACAGCAATATGTGGTACATGTTCTTGGTCTCTGTAGTATGCTCAGCATCATGATGCTGGCCATCACCAGCTGCTGAGAAGGAATATATGGTTGAAACCAGCCCACAGCTATCTTTGATTTTATTTATTTGTGTTGCTAATTGTTCACTTCTTACACGCTTTGCTGGTCTGAGCCATGTATATATGCCTTCCCTGTGCTAGTTTGGGAGGCACTGTCAACTTTTTTAATGAACTTGGAGAAATATGTGATCCGCTCAGCAGTGGTGTAGTCGATTGATTCAGTCAAATGACATAGCTGTTCATCTAACACAAAGGCCACCCTCGGGTGCCATTTGTGTTGAGATACAGTCAGCCCTGTTTGCAGAAGCTGTGGTCAGACCCACCCTGCATTATTTCCTGAGCTTCAGGGCACATAGCCCTTGCCAATCTCCTCTCAGCCTTCCTCTGCCGTTTATTGGCCAGTCACACCGTTTTACATCAAGACTGATCTCTAAATAGAACAGATAATTCACTGAACTGTTTGATAAGCTGATTCATTGGTTTTTAGCATTTTGATTTCTGAACCCCAGGAGTCCTTCAGCAGAGTGTCATCCCTTTCTGATGCCCCCCTTAGATTGGCAATTATAAATACTACCTAAACAAACAGGCTGTTCCCAAATTGCTTTCACCCATTCCCAAAGCCTGGTTTGTAGAGCTCCAAACCTTCGTTTCTAGCTACAGTGGTAATCATGCGACTGTGATAAGCAGCTCTGAGAATCAGAGCTGCAAGGCGACCAAGAAATATAAAGGTATTCTCCAGTGCTCTTCCCATCTTGGAAGGGAAGATAAGGTGTGTGAGCAGCATGTCAAACCCTCATTGTCACATCGAGGTTTTTATATAAAGTGAGTCTAAGAAAGATAAATGTTGTAAGTGTAACTGTACCTATCCATTGTGATTGTGAATTTGTGGAAGAGCCAATAACTTCTGATTTGCATAACTGACTTCCAGTGTAGGGGAATAAAAAGTAATTTTTCAAAATTCACAGTTTTAATCTGATCAGAATTATTTTTCAAATGAAATCATAATGGCCCTAAAAATTAATCCCCTGCCAAGAATTAAGATCGCCATGGCTGTTACCGTAATTTAAACTGACACAGTTTTGGTTGCTGAGTTAGGAATGTATATACTGCATATATATGCAGTCATCATAACTGAAGTATAGACAGTAGAACAGCCTCGTTCAAAAATATTAATTGAAAAATTAATTGACTTTGATCAGAAAGCTTCTTCTATGTGACTGAGATTGGATGAAAGAGAAAACAAAGTGTAATGATGAATGGCCATGTATTAAGCTGAGGTTGCTTTAGTGTTAGGATAAAGGGAACTATCTGACCCAGAACTAAATGGGTCCTATTTTATTTAAAGTTTTTATTTATTATCTAGAGGAAGACCTAGATCACAGATTAATTAAATTTTTAATCTATTCCAAATGAGGAAATAGAAATATTTTGAACAGAAAAATCTCAAAAACTTGAAAATAAATATTTTTATATGGTAGGAAAATGTCAATATAGTCAAGTTGGGTGGCATTTAATATTTGTGCTATTGTGATAGAAGTCACAAAAAGTGGCATGTGGAGATGTTAATAAAAGGAAGCTTTTAGGGCTGGGAGGAAACAACAGTAACCTCCTCCATCCACCCAGTTGCAAATACCAACTGACTGTAGAGGTTTTTGGGTGTTCAAGAGCTGTTGTAAACACTGTAATGCCTGTGCAAAGTCCTTGCTGTTCCATACCAGCCCTTTCCTGGCATTGTCACAAGCATCCTGTCCTTACAGAGCCAGGAGATTTCACTGCTGTGGTGCCAGTATGCAGTGGTAGAGGTTGGGAAGTTATTGGAGAATGGGATTTGGAATTAATGCAGAATAAATGTTTACTGCAACTGTACATGCCAAATACTGACCTTAAGCTTGCCTAGGTCAAGAGATGGGCAGGTATCCTTCCAAAGTGACCATGGGGGTGCAACAGAGCTGACTGAATTGCTTGTGAGCTAGCAGGGGTGGTCCCAAATCCATTCTTTTCCTCTGCTGGTGTTGCACTTGGCCACCATTCTCCACCCCCATACCTGCCTGTTCTGCTGATTTTGGCACGTGGGACTGCGTTGCTTCAGCAGTTCAGCCTGATAACCTGGCATTGAGCCACTTGGTTTGTTAGGCTGTTTGTTAGGTTAGTAAGTGCAAACCAACATAGCAGCAGGTCCAAGGAGAAGTGGGGTGGCCCAAGTGGAGGAGCAAGAGTCCACAGCCAGGCCACAGAGCTGGGGAGGGAAGAGATGCTCCTGGTTTTGCTGTGGAGTAGCTGAACAGCAGTGCTGCACTCCCCACCACTCTGCAGAGCTCTCTGCTCAGGCTGGCTGCATTGGAGGAATGAGATGGTTACCATGTGTAGCTTCACCTACCGTTTAATTTTCCCATCTGCCAGCTGGGGATAACCTCTTCAAGGAATGAAGTGATTATAAATCGACTGTCGAGTTATTTGAAGAAAGGGAGCGTACAAGTGCCTAGATAAAATTTTAGCGCGCTAGTTTGCCTCTGTATGTGCACGAGCTTGCGTCAGTGGATTACTGAGATGAAAGTGGAAGTTTGCACTGCAGGCTGCAATGGGAATGTAGAGAGGCCCTTGAGATGGGTTTGTTTGAATTGTTACAGTGGTTTGTTTAAAAAAGAAACGACCCAAGTAATAATGCCTTCTTCCAAAGTGATATCTAGCTTTGCTTTCATAACAGGCTTTGGAAATTAGAGATTAAACCTAAGATTAAAGATGCTCAAAAATGAAAAAACAAAGAAGTGCTTGTCTCCTCACTGCCCCATTGAACATACATTGGATCACTTAAACATAGAATACATCTACTTTAAATTGCTTTCATCAGATGCATGCTTTTATTAATAAACTTAGGATAAAGATGTTCTGAGAAAATGTAACAAGTGCTTTTGTGGCTAAGCAAATCCAAGCTTTCCCTTTCTGCCCTCCCCCAAACTAGACTGATGGTGCAGTAGATAAAGTTGGCTTAAAACCCCAAGTGGCTGAGCTTGCTGTAGTGCTGTCCTCAGAGCTAACGTCACAAAATCAGCTGGGGTCTTGAGTCAGTGGAGAACTCTAATGCTGAGCAACTGGAAAATATCAGTGCATTAACTTCTCATTCCATATTGATCCCCAAACAGAGTTTCAAAGAATTCTATTACAAAAAAAAGAGGGGTTTAAGTAGGGATTACTTTTTCATGTCTTATAAAGAATACATTATGCGTGTGGCGAGCTAAAGCTTTGAAACTCAACTTCCATCTGCGCTTCATGACGGTATTTTATTTAATTCCATGTCTAAGAGACAAGGTTTGGAAATGAAATTAGTTTGTGTCATGCACAGTTCCTGTAGAGATCAAAGGCAGACCTGTTAATGCAACTATTGCTATTCATGAGTTTCATAGCCATGTGAGTTTCAAGTTAATTATAAATGCTTGTTTAATCACTTAACAATAGGGTATCGAAGTCTCATCTGGGCATAATGCATATAGCTCCCACTTTTTTTAATTAAAGCAAATTTCTACCTTTTTTCCCAAGAATTTAATTATGGTGGTAATGCTCTAGGCTCTAGCAGGTCAGGATATGCAAATCTTCTTTTACATGTTGGACTGTTGCATGATGGATGTCTTTATTTTATTATCCTGTAACTGCCCCTCCCTCCCCTTTGAATACAGAGGCTGTATAGTAGCCTGGTTTTCATATGTGGCATAAATTGCTCTAGTTCATACAGTAGAATTCTTTTTGTGACATTTTACTAAAAATCATGTGCATTATTGCTAGGAGATAATGCATTATGGGATAAATTAATGTATTTATCATTTTAGTTCATGAACACTTTGTTTAATGGATTTTAAACCTGAAGAGGTAAGTAGGGCACCTGTCTGACCTTCATATAACAGGCAACTGTGCTTTATTTGAAGATTGAGGATTAAGACTCATTATTTTAGTTAAGATAAACTATTTCAATCCCCTGGAAATTAAATTCTTGTGCACTAGGGGAACCAGCCACAGTGCCAACAATGCCTGAGGCACTTGGAGCAGGAAGGAATGTTAGATGAGAAATACGGATGAATCAACTTGAGCTGCAGAGAAGGTTGAAAAAGCCCCAAGTGCTACCCAAGCTTCCTCCACAATCCTGGATCCTGATTGTCCTGCAGAGATGAGGTGAGCAGAATGCTCTGATCAGGCATCATGTAGGGGCTTCTCTAGTGTCAGCCAAGAGAGTGGAATATGCAGTCACCATTGCACTCTGCTGTTTCTGAGGAAGAGCAAGAGAGAGGAATAAAAGAAAAACTCAAAAATGAATCCATTGTGTATTTGAGGAAGAAAGTTTCTTCTGGCTTCTGAGGTGTGGGGTTAATTGTAGTCTTCACACTGCAGGTACTCAGTGTGTGGGGGACCCTACTGATGACCTCTAAAGTAAAGTATGAAGTATTTAGCAAATTCAGATTGCAGTGCTAAAAAGAAGTGCCACAAACAACCACCTGGGCTTGCTCCATAAATAAATCAAATGTTAATTCTGTTAACTCTTAACATTAATTGTAAGCCTTAATTAAACACCCAGGAGTGGAATTAAAGCTATTAACCCAGTTTTTTTCTTACAGCCTGAGTGAGTCTACTATCTAGTAAGCTGTTCTCTTGTTGGCAAGAAATGACACATGAATTTGCTTAGGTTCAGTGTACAGCTGTTGGCTGTCTCTGTTGGCAAGACTAAGGGTCCTCAGCTGACTTGAAGTTTTGCAGTTTTGTTATTATGCATGGTGATCCAGCCTTTCTTGCAAGAAGAGGAGGTCATGTTCTTCAGATGCCAATCCCAAGGCTGCTTACATGTCCCCTGGGTTTTTATGTGTCCCTTCTCTGAACCCCTCTATTTTCTAAATCCTTTCTGACTCTGGGTCTGAGAGCCAAGCTGTGTTGTGCAGTCCTTACTGGATTTCTGACTAGTGTAGAACTTCTTTCTTGATGCCAGGGGCTGCAGCAGCCTTGGGATCATGTGGAAAATCGCTGAGCAGGCACTGATCAGACCTCCTGTGTCGCACTCCCTGCGTGGTTGGGTTCCCTGGAAATCAGTGGTGAACACTTACCCCAGCTGATACCCGAGTCACCTGTGGTGGAGGGGAAGGTTGTGTAGCACTACTGATTTTGCTGTGATGAGGGCCAGAGCCAGTTCTGAGTAGAGGATATCATCATCATCTTCACTGTGAATCTTGTTCAAGCACGCGTAGTTTGCTATTTGGGGTGCTACTTGAGAAGTTACTTTCAGCTGACAACATCAATGAAGATCAGAATCTATGTGCTTCTGAAGGGATGTTACCTACCCTCCACATTTCCTTTTCTTCATACAAACTTAGTCTGCTGCTATTTTGAGGTGTGATTGATTGTCAGTAGAGCCTTCTTGATGTGGCACGTTAGAAAGATACAATATGTAAATGCTAGAGTTGGCGTCTGTGGCTAAAGCATGCGGAACAGTCCTTTTTCTAGGAAAATGTTTTCCTTTAGATAAATGAAAATCCTATTGTTTGGCTGAGGATTGACCTCACACATGGGCAAAAGGTTAAGAGACAGAAAGGCTTATCCATTTGGCACGTAGGATTCAAAGCCAGGCACGTTGCCAGTAAGCTCAATCAGAGCAGAGGACACAATTTTACATAAAGTTCATAATGGCATTTTTTAAGTGAGCAGGAAGTTTTCTTTTTCTAATCAAAACTTAGATAATTTAAATATCTCTTTCTTTGGTAATATCCTGACATTGTCCATGGATAAGGGACCCCCAAAGGAAAAGCTAAGTGATAGCAGCTGCCTGTGTCAGCCTGTTCCCAAAAGAGATCATCTGTCCAGCAGACGTCAGTAGGAGTCTGCCTGACAGAGGGGTGTGTGCACAGAAACCAAATTGCAGGATTGGGATCTAAATAGGATTATGATCTTTGATTTCCAATCTGTGCCATAACTTTTCTCTGTTTATTCCAGTATGTAGGATCTGACAGTTTGCTTTTGCTCAGGTCACTCAGGATTTTATTTTGTGTGTTATATTACTGACTTGAAAAAAAAAATGCAACAAACAAACAAAGCCCCAAACCACCTAAAACCAGTGCTTTTCACTTTTCAAGAGTTCCATTATAAAAGAGAGCAGTGATTATAGCAGTTCTGAAGAAAACCATTCCAAACTTAGAGTTCACAGCAATGTAAAGAGCAGTTGTAGGTACAAGAAGGGGTTACAAATGCAGAAATAGTTTTTTTAAGGTTAATTGTGTTTCAGGCGAGGCAGTAGAGTTCATAGAGCAGATGGCACAGGAAGGATTGCTCAGAGAAAGTTTAAACTTAGTAAAATCTCAAAAATCAGATTAAGGAGACAGATGGGATTCTGGATTGGAATGCTACCATTTAGGGATTTTTTGGTCTTTTTTCCTCTTTCCTAAATTATAACCTTGAAGATACTGCAGTTTTTTATATAGCTTGCAATAAATTTAGTAGCAGAAAACTGGGAGGGAGCTGCATTTAAGCAGCTGTTTTCACAGTAACTAGTAGTTTTGGTTTGCACTCATTTGAAAAACATGTAGGAGGTTAATTGTTTAAAAGAAGACAAAAGATTATAAGAGAACAGATTTACACTAGACTTGCTTGAGCATACCTATATATCAGCCTTGATCTCTTTGTGGAATTTACCCCTGCATTTGATGGTTTTATTTGCTCTTTTCCCACTAATCTTCTTTTCCCACTTTGCTTTGGGATTCTTGAAGCAGAGTTGAAGGGTTGCACTACTTCACATCTGCAAGTGGCCCATTCCTACCTGCACTTCTAGGCAGCGAGACACAGGCTTTTTGCCCATCCAGAAAGGATGTTTTTGTCTGTGGTTTATCTTCTGGAAATGACAGTTATCCTAAGTGGTTCTTGCTTTGAACTTGAATCTTTCCTGTAAGAATATAATGGCAGGGCACACACTAGTGGTGCAAGCAAGTGACTGGCTCTATACCTGTGCCCACCAGTGCCACCAAACAACAGGCAAGTACATGCCAGACAGATGAGGTCTGGAAGAGACACATTCACACCACACCAGTCAGGAGACAGGTACATCTGACAGGGCTATGGCTCAGGCATAGCCTGTCCTGACTGTGGCTGGCTTGTCTGAAGAAGTGAGAGAGACCACAGCTGCCCTGGGTGAGTTCATCAGCCCAGGGTCTGTCACCTCAGCCATCTCTGCTTTGCTCTGAAATGAGGAAACATCAGCACTCTTCACCTTTGTCCCATTCCTCCCTCCAGGACCTCACTGGTAGCAGAGAACAAAGCTCCTCCAGAACTTAGCAAATAGTCCTGCTATATATAAAATAGCGTGAGAATGAAGCAGGCTTCCCTTTAGCAATTCATCTTTTGCAATGCTTTCAGTTCCCTGCCTTCATCTGCAGCTGTGCTTCTTCTCTGAGTTATGTGTCTTTGATTCTGTGTGAGTTCCTTGCTGTGGTAGGCTGCAGAACTCAAGAATAATCTACCTGCTTTATACCCACTGTTTGCTGAGAGTTCCAACTAAAAAGTTTGCCAGATATTTTAAATACTCTATTCCTTAGTTAAAAGTCTTTTAAACAGCTTCTAATTGATTTCATCTGGTGTACCTAATACCTATACCTTTTGATCTAAGACCTCCCTATTAATTAGAGATCAGACTGATCCTGGGTCACTTGTTGTCCTTACTCTGCAGTCTTATTTCCCTTCTCCAGTTCCCCTGATCCTCAAGAAGTGTCTGAATATATTCCATCAATTCTGATACTTACTGTCTCTTTTTTATAGGTTGTTCACATCATGTCACTATTTGAGAGGATGTTTTCTTCAACAATTTCTTTCCAGTTTTAAGCTTTTAATCATTCAGTTGCTGTGAAAATTACAGTGATAATGTAGGTTTAGTGTTTGTGACTTCACTGCTGCCTTAGATAAGAAAAAGGAGCTGTCGTGTGGGCGAAGGCCCTGAATTAAGCAAGTTGTATACATTTCACATGTTTGTCAGGGAAGATAACACATGGAAAGGAATTAGGATTGTTCAGGCTGCTAGGGTTTTCTCTATCTGCTCAGGAAACAACATGTTAAATATCAAAAAGAAGGAGAAAACAAACCTAGTGTCTGATCTAGGGAGTGTGTGGTTTGGAACAGCAGTTCCAGTCTGCTGCCTTTCAGGGCATCAGTCTTCTGTCTTGAGTGATTGCCTTTATAATTTCTGTTTAGAAGAAGGATTTTGGAAATCCCTGTCCTTCCTTATCAGAAAGAGAAAGGGATGCAGAAAGAGAGAAGTATGCAGACAGAAGCCCTTATGTGGCTGTGGAGTGAGAGATAAAGAAATTTCCTGGCTAGCTCCTGGATTTGGGAAGAGAAAGATGGATTTGTGTATACAGGAAAATTTTATTGGATTTTTCTCATGATCAATTTTAGTAGTAGTCTCTATTCTAGAATTTTGGGTGTACATAAGGAATTAAATTGATATGACACTTCTGTTGTTTTCTTACCCTCTTCCTTAATTAGTATTTAATATTGAAGAGCTCCTTGGTTCCTTCTTATCTGTGGTTGTTTTTAGAGAATTTAAAATTCCATGTTACTAAAATTGCTAACAGCGATGTTAAGCTTGTTCTCTTGCTTTTTCTTTAATGCATCACCCATTATTCTTAACCTCATCTATTGCACTCTTTGCTAGGAAATTCAAAGTGGGAAATGCTAAGAGCACAGCTATCTGGCTTTGGATCTAAGCATATCCCTCCACTTTGAAAATTAAAACTTATACTGTTTGTTGTCCTCATGTTTGTAAATACATGAATATATTTTTCTTCATTGATTAATGTGGCTGCCTTTCACATACACAAGATATCACAAGATGCTTGGTGGTCAAGGCAAGGTTTCTAAGGAGGCACCCTGTACTGGGCACCAGAGTATGTGGACACTGCTTTTCGATGTACATTGCTTCCTTTGACTGCTAAATGCAAAACTGGGAAGAAGTCCAGAATCTTTAATAGCTAGAATATATTTCATGCTGATCCCATCTAAATTGGCATCCTCCTTTGCCAAGTTCTAAAGCATGTCTGCGATGATGATAAATTTCTCTATTGAGAATTTTTTCAGGGCTGCTTGATATTGGTATTTTCAGTACTGTAGGATTCAGAGAGAAGGTCTCTGCTTATGAAAGGGCCCAAGATATTGATCTTTCTGGGTGAAATGCCCTTAGGACAGATGTGCTGATACTTTTGTATTAGGTCCTCATGTCCTTTTAAAGTTTTAGGTTGTTAAACTGTTAGGTTGCTGTGTTTCTCTGCATACTCAGTTGTGTCATTTCACTATTGAAACTGACCACAAAGATTTTGTCTGTATTTCTTTTATTCTGTATTTTCTTCTTGGTGTCATGTCTTGCTGGCTCAGGGCTTACACCAAAATAAGTTCTTATAAGGCATTAGTAATAGAACAGAACTGTACCACCAATACTGTTATGTAGAAATCAGTGTCATGTTTTTGAATATATATGAACAGGAGGTCATGCTCTCTTTTCTGGGTATCATATGCAGAAACGTTTGCACATGGAGTGGGAGGATCTTGTTTGTGAGAGGCTGAAGTCTCCTGACACAAAAAGGGAGTTTGCAAAATACCATCTACTACCTTAGGGAATGGGGTAAGCTGAGGTAGGGAACTTCATGCAAGAACAATAGAATTTCCAGACATTAGGATAGGAATGAGAGAAAGGGGAGAGTTGGACAGAAAAGAGGGAGGGAGGTGTCCATTTAAGAGGAAGAGGCAACTGGAAGTGAAAAGAACCCAAGGAGTGTCTTGGTGGAAGCAGTAGATCATTGCTGGGTCTTTTCAACACAGCATTGTATTTAAGTCATGTTTATTGCAGAAAGGCAACAGCTGCTGCTTTAGAGCATGAAGCAATTGAAGTATTGTAGGCACAGAAAAATAATCATAGATACAGAAGAATGCCTTCCAGAGGGACTGTCTTGCACAAGCCACTCCATTTTATGTAACAAAAGCCTGGTGACACAATGCGTGTTTTAGTCATAGGAGTGCCCAGAGTGGACAAATATTGTACGTACATCTGGAAACATTTAAACTAGTAATTAGTTTCTGGAAAAATGGCAAATTACTCAAGAAAAATGTAGTGCATTGTGTTGGTTTCAGACTGCGTATCTGCAAGATGTGTGATTCTCCTGACTCCCTTAACCATCACTTCTTTGCTTCTCACCAGTAGTATTGTGGGGACAGGTGATACAGTAGTGTCAGGGCTGCTGCTGTCACTGCTTGCACTCTGCATCCCACTGATTGTCCTGTGCTTTGAGAACATGGACATGATCCTGTGGGAATTCTCCACCTTGGTTAGACATCACCAGGGAAATCCTGTGCCAGCTGGGACAACCTCTCCCACCAGAGCTGAAAACGTCCAACTGTAGCACAGCCTACTCTATTGCCCACTTTCTTCCTGGGCCTCTGTCATAGCAGATTTCCTCCATTCCATTGCTACACAGAATTGCTTTGAGAAGGAGTGAGGAGTATACCCCACTTGCAGCCACTCCCCACTGCTGCTGGACAAGGCTGGCTGGAGCAGAGGCATAGCAAGGCAGAGACCTTACAGAGAGCTTCCATGCCCTGCTGTCCATGACTAACACAGGGTGTTTGATGGTACACATGTAGAATTGCTGTAGTACAACAGTACTCTGTGATTGACATGTTGCCCCTCGAAGGGAGTGTTGCCTGCCCTGGAGATGTGCTGCCCAGCTGCATGTGGGTCACAGGTGGAAGATAGATGCCTCCACAGGTGAAGTTAGCTGTCAGGCAGTAATTCAGGACCTGGTCTGGCTTATACAAGAATCTTCAGTGTCTCTGAAGAGTGACTGCTTGAGATGGAGAACTTCAGGCCAGTATAAAAAGTCATGCATGGCACCAAAATGTCAGAGCTGGTGTCTTTTCAGCCATTGGTGTGTCAGCATGTTTTAACTGCTGCCTCCCACAGAAGCTTTTCAGACAATAATTGCTGTGGTTGTTTGTCATTACAGAAGTAACGCTGAAGGTCCATGTAAGTGATGCCAGCACCCATCAGCCAGTAACTGAAGCCTTCATTGAGATTTTTACCAACCATATCTCCATTGCATCTGGAACCTCAGGAGCAGATGGCACTGCCTTCCTCAAGTTTCAGTATAAGTTGGGCAATCAGCTGATAGTGACTGCTAGTAAACATGCATATGTGCCAAATTCTGCACCATGGAAACCTGTAAGATTGCCTGGTAAGAGATCTTTATTTTTGTTCTGAGGTAAGATATTGCATCTAAAGGAAGCTACACGGTTTTGTATGATATGTTTCAATGCTTGAGATCCTGGGTGGGAGGAGGAAAATCTGTACATTTCAAAAATAGTAACATTTTTTCCTCAGTTAAACTGCAGCATCAAGGCTGATCAGAGATTCACTCTCCTTCTGGAGATACAGTGCTACATCAGTTTTCAAACAACTGTTGGTGCTCCTAGAGCTCCACAGAAAATAGAAATCTATTCCAGATCTTTTTCTTTATGGGAACTCTGCTTCCAAGAACTTTGTTTCAGCAGCTGTGATGTACTCTTGCTTCTCTTCCAAGGTGTAGCAACAACTGTTGCACCATAGGCTGTAGTGTACAAAAAAGTCCTGGTCTTTTAGCTCTTAGCCATGTCAATGAAACAGTTTTAATCTGCAGTTATGTTATCCAGATGTCAGGATTTTTACTAAATTAGCATGGTTTTGCTTCTTCCACAGGTAAACAAATATAGCAAAATACTTGCATGTTAGTTTTTCTCAGAATGCCTCAGAATCTTACATTAGTTATACAAGAGGAAAAAGTGAGTCATGAAGCCTATTTTTGTACTGCGAAAAAGAACAGATTGAGGGTAGCTTTCAAACCTTGAGATATAACATCTATATGAAGATCACATCCCAAGTTTCATCTGCCTTTTTTGTAATCCTCAGCTACTATTAAGGTCCATGTTATTTGGGAATGGTCTCAGGCTTATGTTATACCCAAATCACACCTGAATAACACATGCCTCAGGTTTGATAATTAGCCGGGGCCAAAACCATGTAAGGTTTTAAGTGCACTAATATTTAAATAGTGTATATGTTCCCAGGGCAGTGTTGAATTCCATGCCTTGGCTCCATTTTATTTCTTAATATCAACATAGCCAGAAGGACTGAGTGACTTGCTGCAGGGTCAAGTAGCAAATGTATTTTCAGAAGGGGAAAGGAATGTGAATATCTTCAAACCTAGAATTATGCTTTAGGCATTTCAACATGCTGTTTACTTATCTGCTTTCACTTGCTTCAGATAAGATAAGAGTGACTTCTTCCACATTTTCTGTCCTGTATTCCGCCATGATTTTCAGCTACTTAATGGAGCTGCAGCAAAGACTAAGTCAAGGTCTTTGGGATGCAGTGAAAGAATAAAAAGCAACTGAAAAGAGTTGCAGCTAGGAGAGTTTCAAATAAATAAAAGGCAACAATTCATTACAGCAGCAGCAAAATTGGAATAGGTGGTGCAGAAAGGTTGTGAAATCCCCACCTTTAGAGACATTCAGAACTCAACTGGACAGCCCCTGCTTGGTGGAAGAAGTGGCGTCCAGAGATCTCTTCCAGCCATAATTGTTCTGTGACTGTTTAGAAATTTCCTTTGGGTTTTCTTTAAATAAGATGAAGTGCAGTTTTCTCAGCATACTTCATGTGCTTTTAAATGATTCAAGTATGCAATAACCTTGCCTTGTGTCTCATCTCTTTCTTACTCATACCCTAGATCTTTTGAATGTACTCTTCCATAGCCTGGAGTTTGTTTGGTTAGCTTTTTGCTTGTTGTTTTCTTAAATACTGATTTTGAGGGAAGGGAATGAAACAGGGCATTTTTGTTTTAGTAAATCAACATTGAAGTTTAAAGAGCAGTAATTGTATAGGTTCCACAAAATCTTTCTGTGGCTGAAATGTGAGCTTATCTCAGAAAGTAGATTAGTTTCACCTCTGATCCTCCTCCACTGAAACTGATAGTTTGCCATTGATTTAATTGGAAGTAGAATCCTTTCTTTTGCTTTCTGTACCTTAAACTTATTCCTTTCTTTGATTAAAGAAACAACAAGCTACAACTCGATAAGCCCTTTGTAGATTTGATAGGGTTGTTCTTTGAATTAGTCCTGAAAAAGTACATGACGTAAAACTTAAGATCCTTAGGCTTTTATATTTTGTATTGACTAAGATGTCTATAGTTTTTAAAAGCTTTCCAATAACTGTATTTAAATGCCCTGTATTCAAATGCCTATCATGCTTTTAACTAGCACAGTATAGAACTTTGGAAAAATGTGCAAGTTGTTTTGTTGTTATTTTTAAGCTGCTTTGAATGATGGGGAACAGGCAGCATATCTCAATCTTCATTCTGCAGTGTGCAGTCTGGGCACACCCATACAGCTGGATCCTCATTTCCCAAAGATGCTTGTCAGCACTCCTAGGAGCTGTCCCCTGCATTGCAGATCCCCCACTCTGAGAAGCATTCCACCCAGGGCAGTGTTTAAGTGATGTGCCATCCTGTGTGCTGTGGTAAATTAACTTTGGCCATATTTACCTCAAATAGGAAAATGATAACAATAAGCAGGGAGTAGGTTTGAAAGGTAAAGGGTGGTAGTGTTTAAAATGCTGTAGCAGAACTTTGCCAAAGGATCAGGATTCCTCCATCATAGGCAATATGCATTGGTAATAGTGTTAGGCTGAAAAGCTGTGCAGCCACTGAACTTGTGATATTGTTGTAGTAGCTTCAAGGAGTAAACATTGAGGTTTTTCTGTTCTTATAATTTGGCAGAAATTAACTTTCCTTATGTTAACAAAAATAATGACTAGCTCTTTACTGCTTAAGTTGAGGATTATTTATTTACATAGTGATAAATGGTAGGAGGAAAAGATTTAAGATCTCTTCTTCTATTAAAATATTTATCAGCAGAACCATGACTCCACTTATTAACAGTTCATTAATTTAACATCACTTGAGTTGTTGAAGTGTTCATGATGGAAGATGTGTTCATCTGTCTGCTCTTAACTATGCTTAGATTTTTCTTTGTAAAAAATTTGGAAGAAAGCATTTGTGACTGGTAATCCTTATTTAAAAGGACACTTCTTTTGGAGCAATATTTGTAATGAAGGGAGGGAGTTGCAGAGACAACACAGTTCAGACTTTGTTGGTAGACACAGTGTCATGATTTAACTCCAGTTGCAACTAAGTACCACCCATCTGCTTCCTTCCCCCGGGCTCCATGGGGTGGGGAGGACAATCATAAAAAGGTAAAAACCATGGGTTGAGATAAGAACAGTTTAATAGTTGAAATAAAGTAAAATATAAGAGTAAGAGTAAGACTAAGACTAAGACTAAGAATAAGAATAAGAATGACTTAACAAAAAGAGTGGAGAGTGAAACCCAGTTAAAGCAAGTGATGCACAATACAATTGCCCAACCCATCCCTGAGCAGCAGTTAACCCCTGGCAGACAACTCTCCCCAGTTTATATACTGGCCATGACATTCTGTGGTATGAATTTCCCTTTGGCTAGTCCAGGTCAGCTGTCCTGGCTGTGCTCCCTCCCAGCTTCTTCTGCACTTCTTCACTGACAAACCATGGAAAACTGCAAAGTCCTTGACTTAGAGTAAGCACTACTCAGCAACACCCACACCATCAGTGTATTATTGACATTATTGTCATCCTGAATCCAAAACACTGCACTGTACCAGCAGCAGGGAACAAGATAGCTGCATCATAGCTGAAACCAGGACAGTCAGTCATAGCAAACCATGGTATTCACTGTGGTGAATAGGAGCTTCAGGATGATGCTTATGGTATTTCTGGTAGAGGAGAGCTCATCTGGAATAGTTTACCTGTAAAATAAAGTTAAAAACTGGGAAAGCAGAGTATAGTATTTCAGGATTTGTCCTTGGCATAACCATTCAGGGAAATGTGTGTCCAGCTCTAGATCCATACTTCAAGAAGAATGTTTAAAACTGTGGGCTTTTATCAGGGGTGATTGAAAGATTGAAAACACAGTTTACAGGGAAAGACTTGGAAGTGCTTAATTAATTTTATTCACTAGTGAGAAAGTTCATGGGGTAATTTGATCGTAGTCCATCAATACCCTCACAGAGAACAGGAAACGTGTAAGAGAGAATTCTTCTGTCTGGCAGGCCTGTATAAAAAGAAGATCAAATGGCTGGAAATCGAACCTCTATAAATTTTGATGGGAAAGAGGCACACAGTTTAATGCCCTCATAATTATTTATTAGAACATTGATGTTGTGGTGTATTCTTCACCACTGGACACCTGTAAAATAAAATTGGAGTTTTCCTACAACATGTTTTCAGGTTTTGGTAACAGCTATTGAATCTGCAGCAATAATTAATTCAGGAAAGCTGTAGTTATACAGGAATAAGGTTGGATCATCACTATCATCCTTCTGGCCTTAAAAGCTGTGTCTTTCTGTCTTTGTCATGCTGAGAAAAGATTGTGCAGAAAGCCCAAGGGAAGTTTAGAGGTTATATATTTGTTATAGTCTGGTATATATGGAAGAAGATATTGGCATGGTTGATTGTATTGAGCTCCCCAGGGC
>JANRGV010007207.1:0-26561 GCA_024734035.1 Alethe castanea | reverse complement strand
TTTGGAGAGTATTTAGTTAAACAAGAACTCTTTTAAGATAGTCCAGAGCTATGTACACAAACTCCCAGAATATTTTAATTTTCCCTCAGCATGCTTTCACTGAAAAAGTATGGTAAGCCTCACACCTGGAAGGTTCCCCTCAGTCCCTAAGGAAAGAAGGAGGTTGCTAGCTCTATTCTTTCAGAAAACCAGTTGACTTCACATATTAATCCAAATATTACTAATTTTGGTCTGAGAGCTAGAAGGATAGCTTTTTAAAAATTAATTATCCTGACTTTAAAAGAAGACCTAGAGCTTGGATTGGCATGCTCTTCCAGACCCCATGGTCTCTGCTCTGCGTGGATGCTTTTTCACACCATCTCTTACAGAGTGAAGTGAGGAGGGGAGGTGGCAGTGAAAGGAGATGTCATAACAGAATTTGCTCACCTTGTAAAGCAAATAAGGAGGAAGAGAAGGTCTTGCACATGGTTTCCTTGTGCAGCTTGTGTGGTCCCAGTCAAACATTAACTCATTGCTTGTAGCTGATTTCATCACAGGGATGAAGTCCAAAGGTTCCTGCAGGAGAGAGGAGTGACATTCCTGATGGACTTCTGGTCTTTCTGAGGAGGGGCAGGAAGATAGTGAAGGAAGGGATATATCCTTCTCTTTGAAAGCTGCCAGAGCATAGGGCTGGGTGTGGAATGCTCTGGGGAGTCCCAGGAGGATTTTAGGCCCATGAGCTCTACCACAGCTCTGTGCTGCAATCTTTAGCCATCAAATCCAGATTCAAGGAGCTGCAGAAGCTCCTTAGCTGATGCACCGGAAGAAACAACCAAGAAGAACAAGAATCTTGCCTGCTCCTACATCCATAGGTGTGAGAACCCTTATAACATGGGCAAAATCCTGCCCTTCCAGCCCCTCAGTGGTCCCCTCAGTCCACCTGGGAGACACCTCCCTTACTTAGAATTCAAAGCCCTGACCTTGGACCCTTCTGGCAGAGGTGCACGTGGCAGCCACACCAGTAAGCAGCTGCCTCCTGCAAGACCCCAGGAGCTCTGTATCTAAGGGTGCCTCAAAGCCACAGTAAACTGCCCTGGGAGCTTGCAGCAGGGGTCAGCACCATTAAAAATCTAGGAATTTGTGGCTTTCCAAAAACACAAGATTTAACAGGGAGTCCAAACCCCCAGAACCTGATGCAGACATCAGCAGTACTTCCTGAGGCCCTTCTGGCTGAGGTCTGGGAACAGTAAGTATCATATTTTCTTAGTTTCAGAAGACTTTAAGCGGCAGAGAAGCATTTTTAAGAAAACTATCACTCTTTCAAAGCTTGCCCTACCCATGGTACAGTACCCACCAGAAGGCAAATTAAAAAGGACAAGTAACATTGTTTTAGTGTTTATTGAGAGTTGCCTTTATACAGGAGGGACTGGTGCTCTGATGCAGTCACAAGTGAACCGAAATAAACCCTGCTCAAGTGTCAACAAGCAATTAAACTCAATGGATTTAAATTATAACATCATTACACATCAATAATAAATTAAGACTATTGCCCACTAGTTGCAGATAATTTTAAAAAAATCCTTGTCAAAAGTAAAAAAACCAAACCAACAGTGCAAACACAAGAACAATGAAACACACATAACAATGTTGCAAATAAGTTAACAGAGTAGCACACACACAAAATGGTATTCCAAACACTCGGGGTGCACTGCCAGCAATGCTATAATTCACTCTAAGTGATGCAGCTGAGCTGGTGCTCTGGCAGGAAGGAAAGCCCAGGCTGCCAGGGACCATATCAGCCACTGTGCTCTGCTGCTCACACCTGGCTTTCCCTGGCTTTTAACTGCCTTGACTGAACTGAAGTTGATTTGGAAGCTGCCTTTATCACTTAATACCTGTGAAACACACATTCTGCTCATGAATTTACTTTTGCTTACCTCAAGTATAGCAGGGGCTTGCATAAGGTAACTTGGTATCACAGGTATGAATTAAAAATCAGCCTGAAAGCAGAGTTTAGTTTAAGCAAAAATCAACTTGGTAGACAAGTGCATAAGCAAAACTGAAACAAATCTTTTTCCATCAAAACAATGCTGCGTATTCAAGGATTTATATTGGTTTAATATGTGGATTAGACAGGAATAAATAAATAATTGAGCCACTGACACTTGTGCAAAGTCTAAAAGACTTTGGTCCTAGACAGCTGATAGCTCTCCAGACCTAGACATCTCTGATGCTGACCACAAGTGGCATCTCGGCAATTTGGATTAACCCTAAGGAATTTGGGTGAAACTGGCATTTTAAGATATGACTCAAGCCATCATGGCCATACCAGGGTTTTCAAATAAAGAAGGACTTTGTACATTATTTATTATCCAGGCTGTCTCCTCACTGTACTGCTAAAATGCAGTAACAGCAGTGCTACTGTCAAATATTGATTCCTGCTACTGGTGTCAAATGGGGACTTAGGAAATCACAGTTAGTATGGACATGTGCCCCAGGCTGACACATGCCACATACTTTAACAAATAATGCTCAAATTTCAACGGGTTAACCCTCTCTCTAAGGTAAGGCTGACCAAACCCTGCTGGGTCAGCCTTCAGGCAGCCAGGCTGCATTAAAGCTGAGCTTTGAGGAAACACCATCAGTCCCACAGCACTGGGCCCAGCTGTGCAAGTGAGCAGGGAGCTCTGTATGGCAGTCCCTGGCCACACTGTGGGGACTGGCCAGGGGTTCCAGGAGGAGCAAAACTGCATGTGACCTGACCCTGTTTTAATTCTCTGTACTTGACATTATTATATATGCATGGCTTCTCAAGGTCTTGCACAACTGCATCACAGGCTAAGCAGCTCAGCTAGTCTCAAAAACACACATAATAAGAACCAATACCATCTCCACACTGTGCCCTCTCATAATGCCCTCACAAAGCATAGACAGTAACAAATTTTATGGTTACCATTCTTAGCAAGATGGAAACTGTCATAAGCAAAGGTTTTATGCTCCAATGCCAAACACATTGCATTGTGGCAGAGCATTTTAAAAAAAAAACTATTCACTTCTCAAAATTTTAAGGCACCAGAATGAGCAAAAGTGAGGAGTTCCCACACAGGTTGGTGTCTTCAGAGCTGGTATATGAAGCTCACTTCACGAGGGCAGAACAAGCAAACTGATTCACTCAGCTGCTCCTGCAAAAAAGCATGCACAGCCACAGGAGAGTTTCAGTTTAAGTCTACAGGTTAATAAAACAACAGATGCAATCAGGAAATCCAAAACAGGAAGAGAGATGCTAATATACAATAATGTAAGGCACTCCTACTGGGAAGGGAAAATTAGAAGGCAAATTACGAAGGAGAGAATGATTGGACTCAACTGGTTCAAAAGCAACACAATGAGCTATGAAGCTCCAAGTCTGGCTATAGGCTCAGTACTGTGAGTAAGGACACGGACAGAGACAGTGGAGAGAGAGGGCGGAGACTGGCTGGCAACTGAGCAGCAGCAAAAAAAATTAGAAGATGATTATTCAATTAATTTCTTTTATACAGATCAACAGTCAGCAGAAATCCAGGCAGTGACCTTTGGAAGCCTAGGAAACTCAGTGGCTTCTGTTGCTACAGGGAAAAAGCAAAATTCAACTGGGTAGATTCCCCATTTCGTTGTAAACAGACATCCTCTGTTATTTTTAAAAATCTTTCAATACATTATCATCAATCCATTGTAATATACACACTATCCTAATAATAAGAGAAGCCTTGACAAGAGGAGCTCTAGAGATACCCTGATACTTCACTCCTAACAGGGCCATCAGAGCCTGTGGAGTACTGTGAAAAACTTAAATTCCTCATGAAAAAGTATCTTCCCTCACACCTGCCAATTCCTATCAGTCCCAGCAGTGAGCTCATATTGGTATGTGCCAGCCAGGATATTTTGTCACATCATAAACCCATCATTTTCCACCATGTAAGACAGAAAAAAAAAAAAGAAAAGCAATAGGAGGATTCCTACATAAGAAATATAAATTTCTCTTTCTATAGATTGATAATACAAAAAGAGCTGCAGTTTGCATTCCCTAGGTAGGCCCATCTTCCCATTAAAGGAAAGGTAGATAGTTATGGTAAAGAGAAAAAGAGAAATAAAGACCTCAATAGTGTCCTAGATTAAAATAGTATCAGAGTAACAACTGTAAGTGCCTGTAGAGAGTGAAGCTATGGTCCACTGCAGTTAAGCATCCTATTTTTACTCTGATAACAAGTTCTGCACAAAGCAAAAGCAGTAACTGGATTACAGATCAATTCCTTCTCTGTCAGCTATGAAAGCATCTTCTCTTTGAAGATGACAAATAGCAGATTATATTCTTGATTCACAATGCAATGGCATCGTTCAAATTCATTTCATACGTGGGTAGGACAAGACTGAAGTGCTAATACATAATTTCAACTGGTGTGGGGGGAGGGTGCAGGCAGAGTCATGCAATCTGCAAAGCTCCCGGGAACTTTACCAGCTGATGCTCATCCAGAAGTCTGCAGAGCAGAGCCATGTGCAGGCTGTGGGCTGCAGAATGGGTGGAGAGTAGCAGTGGGGACCAGCACAGAGCACTATTAGTACAGCAGAGTCAACCATGCAAGGGTACAGTGCTGTCTGAAACCCAAACCACCTGCAGAACCCCAGGCTGAGGCTCCTGCTTGCAGATGGCTCCTACAAGAAAATCGACTGAGGGCAGGATTACGCTTTTCATTATGCTTAAAAAAGCTGTGACAGAAAACTTTATCTTACCCATTCATAAGGAATAACTACTTTTGGATAGGAGCTAGGCATCCCTGAGAGGACATCATCTTCCACATTACAGCCAGCTCCTAGAGCTTCTGCGAAGCTGTATCACTTGTCCAAAGTAGAAATGAATATCTATTCACTTTAGGAACTAGCTGGTTTACAACAACACTAGATTTTAAAGCAAGTAACATGATCAGTATTGTACAGAATCCTTTTATATAAAGCTCTGGGAAGTGACAGAATATAACAACATGCTCTTGCTCTATGTCATTGGTAATGGCAGTGGCTTCAGACCCATGACTAATTTCAGCAGTTTTGCCAACATCATACTCTTTTTATCCGTTAAAACTCTGTTAGCAAAGAAACTGTACTGTAATACCTGTACAAACCCAGAGCAACTCCAACGCTGTCTATGTTGCTATTCTAGAATTCAATTCCAATATCTAACCACCCACATGACTGGTACTCTGGAGATAGGACATCTGTCAAAGTAATATTTTGCAATGTCTGAACCTTTATTCCTTGACTCCATATGGTTTTTGACAGTGCACTCAAGCAGCCTTCTCTAAATTGAGCTGGACATGAACCAGCACTGTGAGGTATCATAAATACCAGAGCATGATGATATCAAAAACACCACAATTTTTTCTATAATGACCTAACATTATGTCTACAGATAATTCAAAATAGTACCTGCCAGATGCTGACAGTTTCAGAGCTACTGGCTTTGCCACAGGAGTAATTGTAGTGACACAAGCTGAAAAACATGGGAGCGTTCTGTTTATTCAGCCAGTACCAGTGCAGTTCCTGTTTGCCTGACTAATTCCACAATACTTCCCCAGTGTTTGCATTTCTGAACACACAGGGAATTCTTTGCATGGAAATGGATTTGCAAGGAACATTATACCTTTAAGGGTAATAGCCAAAAGCAACTCATTTCACATGAGGAACAGTGAGCTGAGACAGAGACACCATTGTGTATGGGAATTTTATTTTAGTGACAAAGGTGCATGATTCACCAGGTTTATTAAGTATGGGAATCACTATAGCACTTTGCCAAGAATATGGAAAAACCCTCACTTCCTTCAAAAGAATCCCAATGAAATAAGATTTCTGGAAAAAAAAGGCACTGGTTGTCTAATGTATACAGATATAAACATGCTTCTATATATATAGTAGTTGCACTCAAATTTGAGAAAGCTACTTTTTCTTTGACTGGAGGCTGGGAAAGGTAACCACTCATATTCCAGTACAAGGCAACTCATTGTAGCATTTTACCTTTTAATGTAAGCATGATGTACCCTGTTCTTTTATTTAAAATACTTCAGCAATTAGTGAGATGCTTCAACAATCAAAACTGCTTTCTGCCTTGAATACAACAGTCTGTAGATTATACAGGAAACAAAAATCAGTATTCCATATTTTCACA
Organism: Alethe castanea; assembly: GCA_024734035.1. Classification (NCBI taxonomy): domain Eukaryota; kingdom Metazoa; phylum Chordata; class Aves; order Passeriformes; family Muscicapidae; genus Alethe; species Alethe castanea. Next base: position 20,389 of record JANRGV010007207.1, on the reverse strand, counting down.
AACCTATGTGAGAGAAGAGGAAAAATACACATGCAACTGGCATTATTCTCCGAAACTGTATTTGCTTTCTGTATATAGATGTGTGTGTGTATATATATATGAATGCTTTCATAGGTATGTAATAAACATATCACTGCAGGGTGTGGAAAAGAGTCAGGAATGTGAATTGGGGGAAGACAATCTAGCTGCTCACTGGAGGTGAACTCACCATGAATTAAACATACTGCCAGTAATGACACATGCCTCCCCAGTTAAATCCATCATGTACTTCCCTTTACAAAATAATTCACTGTGTTTAATACTTCCCTGTGTTCCAGGTGTGTGAAGCAGAATCATATCTCAAGGAACTTCACTGTCCATCATGGAAGTTATTACAGATCTATAAATGCCTTGGAGCTCAAAGAGAATGCAGGACACAAGTTGCATATGAAAACAGCAAACTAGTGTTTCACAATTTTGGAGGTATTTGCTAACTAAAATGGGCAAGACCACTTTCCAGACTATCAGTTTAACAGGTTCAGATTAGAAAAACATTTGAAGTCAACTTCATGAAATAAAAAGAAAACCAATGTCAACACTTACAATGCCCTAAAGTTTCAGAATGGAAAGAGGAGAACCAACATCATGTTACTACAGACAAGGACATAGCCTCCCATAAATTGAGAGTAACCAGCATAAATCTCAAAGGACTTCAGTGACAGAGCTTAACTGATATTCTCAGCCTGAACAAAAGGAGTAGCAAGTTCCATGCTTATCTGAATATAGAGTAGTTCACTGGGGTGGTTATAAATATATAAACATAACTGAAGGATTTATTCTGTGTCTTAAGTTTGTAAGCACCCCGAATAAGGTTTAATGGGAGATCCTTTTCTCTCCTTGGCATGGAGATCCTTTAAAATGTAAATGCACTGATCCTTTAAGACAGTTCTCTGAAAACATGAGAAAATGGAACCACATGTCACTATCAGGAGATGGTGGATTTAAAATAATTCCTGGTCTACTGGGTTCTGTGAAACCCTCACCAGAACCCCTGCCAAGGCTACTAATAAATAAATAATACACATAAATAAGTAGATGATTCATCAACTCTAAATGAACAACAAAAAATAATGCAGTCATGGCAGCAAATTTTTTCTGCCTTGAGATAAAGTCTTCTCCAGAGGTGGAAAAGAAAGTTGAGTATTTAATTAGCTAGACCTAAAGCATTTCTCATAAACCACTTTTTGTGTGAGAGCTAACGGCTGGACTTCAATGCAGTATAGCCACTGGTATTTCAAAGCCAACAAGACTTTATGGCCACTTTGACAGCTCTTACTCACAGAAGAAGAAGGTCAGGTAATATTTTTCAAAACAATTTCTGCCTGCCTAAGCTGAGAATTTGCTTGAGCTGACAGCTGGGAGAGGGATTCTCTTCAGGCTAGCCACTGCCTTAAGGAACTCATGTGTTCGGATATGACAATTCAAACATGTTGCAAGACTCTTCGAAGTTCTCGTCCATATTCAGTTGCCTCCAGAAGGATTTCTGCTTCTTCTGCAATTCCTTACGCACACACCTGGGGCATGGTACAGCCTTCACTTTGCACTCAGAGTGGAAGACAGCACCACAGCTTTCACACCTGCAAACACAAAGGAGTGTCAAAATTGAATCACAAAATAGGACCAGTGCATGCAAAGGGCTTCACGTGGGCTGTGGCAGTAGGTATTCCTTGACACCACTCTGGGAGCTCAAAGAGCATTATGCTTCATTAGAGTGGTGGTGTAAAAGACACTGGTCTGGCCACACCTCTGCTGGTGTCAAGCTACTCAGGAGCACTAAAATAAATTGCCTTGCATTCATTTTGCAGTTGCTGAGAATCTATCCCAGCACTTCTGCTCCAGACAAGTTTTTAGAAGCATTAAAACTTATCTTCTTAGGAACTAGTATTCAGGTATATCACTGAAAAGACATCAACTTTGTTTTATGAAAGGCAAGTCCTGCTTTGTTTGTAAATGATGAGTGACTATATTATTTCAATAAGGTATATTTCAGCATTTGCAGAAACAGATTCTGTGAATTGCAACAGCCATGATACAACATATTTCCCATTGAAGCTCCAGTGGTGAGCTGTTCTGGAAAGAGTAAAGAAAAGTCAACTTCAACATGAGGAGAAGTTGTCGTTTCAAAAATAAAAAATGAAATAGAGGTAAGTGATATTTTCTGCCTTGTGGCCTGTGGAAGACTAGATGAACACAACTGATCTATGTTGATCAACTAATCAGTACACTGAGCTATGCTTCTGGCATTCATAGCTGTATTATTCTGTTCTCAAATGTGACATTAAGACTTGAAACAAATCAACTGTTCAAACAAGATGACTGGTTTACTTTTGGGGCATTGTGAGGCAGTGAACTTAATGTCACATCAGATCATGCCCCAGCTGCAGATGGATGTCAAGCAATAAAACATCTGGTGATCAAGAGTGGGCTACAACTGAACAGCTGGACATTCTCAGGCTTTCAATGCAAGTAACTATCTGTAGTGATGAGTTGTCACTACAGCTTTGTAACCAAAGAAAAAGGAGGACTGTCAGAGGTAAAGTCTTAGATTTCAGTTGGATAATCAAATAATAAAAGCAACAAAACCTGAAACTTCAAAGCAATCCTGAAATACAAACAATAGGTGTTGGTCGCCCTTGGTGATTCTGTAGGACATACTGAAATGCCTCACTTTTTTTTTTTTTTTTCCTTTCTTGTAGCTATTGTAGTCAAATGACTGCATAAGAATCCAGGTGCCTATTGTTACAGCTTCAGGGGGTTTTTTGTTGGTTTGCTTTGAACCTATTTTTCACAGAAATAAGGTTCCTGTCTTCAAGACTGGGAAGAAAAATGGAAAACATGAAGAAAAAAGCCCCCAAAAAGTGAGAAGCCTGGGGTCTGACAATACTGAGAGAAGTCCATAAGGAAACACAATCTCTTAGCTCTACTGGCTGCATCTCACCTGTAACTTTCAAAAAAGCTGGTCTAGCTGAACATGAAGTTTCATGCATGGGTCCAAACATGGCCTAAATTTTAATGAGTGCAGAGCTTTGAGAAGGCTGTGCAGAGATTTAAAGAGGCATATTTCTAACTAGCATAAACTGATAAAACTCAAATATGAGTAAGAAAAGACAGGTGAACAAGACTAAGTATAAAACAATATATCTACTGACTTCCATGCTCTCTTGCAGTAAAACTTGGCTGTTGGATTTCTCAGTCCAGCTACAGTTTAAATCTGCTTTTGAATCAAGAGACCAGCTCACACAGAGATATTTACAGTTTCTCTGCTCAGAAGTGTGTTATTCCCCTTATCCTCTGAAGCACATGCACACATGCTTAAGACTCATATCCCACTGATTTCTTTGGGATTACTGATCTGCCTTCCATTAAATATGTTTACATGCTTTGCTGGGTTGGGATCTCCACAAACAGACACATTAATGGGCAAAGAAGAGACAGAAGACAGCAGTGTCTTTAAAACTTTACACCACTCTGAACTGACACTAATGGTGATTTTATCAAGCTAATTCTTCCTTGTTAGTCAGCAGTTTACAGTGCCCTGGAAGTTGCTAGAGGGTAATGATTGATGAGGAGTGTAATTTAGTGCTCTCACATTGCCACTCCCTATGCTAGCCCAATATTTCTCTACAGCATGCATGGAAATGACAAAACCTATCAGAAATTGCTGCTGAAATGGATTGAGCAGGATGAGAGAGGAGCCAGCACACCTGCTCTCTCAAGTCAAAGGCCATCAGCAGAGCAAAGACTGATGGTGTTCAAATTAGTACTATTCATTTTTCAGAAATAAGGTCAGTGGAAAAGATTAACCAACTTTTTTCCCATCGTTTAGAATCAAAACAGAGAGAAAAACTGTCTGAATTGTTATTCATTAGAGCTGGTGCAGTAGCTGAAGCTCTGCCCAGGACCTCACACTAAGCAGAGGCAGAGCAAACAGCCAGCCCTGATCTCACAGGCACTGCACTGGCACCCAGTGCTGCCATTGTTGGTCCATTCTGGTGCCCCTACCCCTGACTGCTGCTCTGAAGATCTATTTTCTGCCTTCTGGTGAAGGTTGAGCCCAACCAAACGGTGCAGATGACAACAAAGCAGCAGCCTGAAGGAAGGGTGCTCTGAGCTGGAGAACAAAGCTGCCTCTAGCTGTGCACAGGAACACCCACCAGAACACCCACCAGAGAGGACACCCATACCAGCCTTCACTGCATGCTCGCATCCCCCTCACAGACAAAGACAGTCACCAGGGCAGGGGGGCAATGCTGATCTTGCTCTGCTTTCATGCAACTGGCAAGTTATTCCTTTTAAAGTGGTGGAGCTTTACTCCAAGCTACCTATGCATCTTTGATTTTCCTCATGTCAAATACAGTCAGTCTCAACTGGCCCTGGAATGCCAACTGGTTGACCATTTTTAACCTCACTGCAAGAGATTCTCCAGTGATACCAGAAACTCCACCAACATCATATTCCTTTTTAGAATATTACAAACAAATTGCTTCCTAGTTAATCCAGGGATCTAATTTTATCTCCACATGAATTTCATAGGGTTTTTAGTTGTTTTCAAGCCTCAGTATATCAAAATTATTTTATTTCTCTGGAGAAATAAAATGTATTTTGTAGCCTATAAAAGGCTCACTTAATAGTTCACCACACTTCCTTATCTTTCCCTTAACCCTTGTTGTTGTCATAGGTAATACACAGCTCAGGTGCTATTTCTGAATCATGACTTATTCTTTGTCTAGAGGCCAAAAAGTCCCTACATCCTTTGTGAGAATGCCATTCACGACGGATAATAAGCTGATGAGCCCATAGCCATTCAGGCCTTTCATGTTTCCTTCTTTAATGAATGATATTGTGACACTGCACATTAATAGCATCTTGCTATTTTTCAAACAGCATTTGAAGACTTAGTGAATATTGCGTGTTGTTTTCACACAGTCTTCTAAGAAGGCAGCTGAAATAGCTTCCTCTCTATTTTGGTGTTTTCTCTCTTTTTTTTTTTTCCTCTTTCCTGACCTAACTCAATTTCTGTGGAGACTTTAGGGAGTGTTTTATGTTTTAAGGATGTTTTACTTGCATGGAGTAAAATAAATGCAGCGAATTATTCAATCCTCTAAATAATTTCTGTTGCACTGGAAATTGTAAGAGAAAGGGCAAAGCTCTCCACAGCCAGACAGACATTATAATGCTTTTATTATTACCATTACTAGTTACAAAAGAAAAGCCTTTCTACATTAAAAGCATATAATCATTCCTTGTATGCTGAGAAAATGCCAATGTTAGTATCTTCCATTAAGTCTGGGCATTTGAAGCATATCAGTATTTAGTAAATTGTAAATTCTGGCATGCTCTTTTTATGCTTCCCATCTATTTTTTCCACGACTGTAGCTCAAGTAATTCTAGATGCTGCACAACCAATTGATTATGCTCATATTTCTCCTCTGTACTGCACCACTATTAAATGCCCCTGAGCAGAATCAGGTGCCTGAAGTGGGGGATACAACACAAAGAGGCCTCAAAGACCCTTCACCTTAAACACACAAAATGAAGCAGGGATGATGAACAGGTGGTCCAGGTGGAAACCTGAAAGACAGGGTTTTGTGTCTCACAGGAACCTTACTGGTTGACAGACTTACCAATGTGCCTGGTATAAAGGTGGGATGAAGCTGCTGGAACCAGCAACGTTTACTAGGATACCTTCAGTCCCATGTACATGGGCTGGCTGTACCAGATATACAACCATCCACAGCAGGATCCCACCATTCCCACCTCACAACAGGAAGCAAGAGGTGAACTGCCTTGCTCAAGGTCAGCCAGAGGCTGCTAGCAGAGCTGAGAAGGGCAAAGAGCTCCCCTGTCTCACTGCAATGCCATATTCACCCACCACCTTTTCTTCTGTAATTTTATACATTAGCTTTCATTTTTTCATTTAAAAAATTCACTTCCTTTGTGCCAGACCTTGCACACATTTGGTCAAGTAAGTAATCCCTTGAAACAAATTTCAGCAAGGATTTTATTTTGGGCTGAACCTTTCACTGACTAAACTCTTCAGTTTCTTCTTTCCTGCCATGCAGAGTAAAAGCAGGATTAAATGGGATTATTCATTATGTTTTCCTTAAATGATGCTAAACATTCACCAAGCATCCAAAACACTGAACCATCTGTAACTTGGCTATTAAAAAACCCCAAAGAGCAAACCACACTGGCTGAAGTGAGCCTGGCCTGGGGATTCCAGCATGATCACCATCGCACACTATGCACATGTGCCTGTCTGCAAGCATTTCTGAATTGCTCAGCTGTGAATATCACAGACAGGCCCTTCAAACCCTGAGCCTTTAGCAGAACACAAAGAAAAGGAAAAAGGACTAGCCTGTGTTCACTTACAACACAAAAAAAGCCCCAAAGGCAATCAATGCCTGATACACACGGGTAGCAATATTATTTCAGTTGCCTAGGAACCAATGGAAGTAGCCAGTCTAGTGAGGGATGTCCACATAGTAAATGAATGGAAGAAAGCTGGCACTAACATGACATTTATTGAACATTCTAGTTAAAAACCACTTTGACATGAGGCAAGTAAAACCAACCTCTAGAGCTAATTCAGTTGCAAAAGACAGCACTTGGTGAAAAAGCTGGTATACTTTATCGTTTTCCAGATAATATTACTGTGCTACCCAGCACAAACAAAAATAAGGTAATCTGGGCCAGAAGATTTTGATCAGTTTTGATAGATTCAGGTGAAATTAAATTACCAAGAGAACTTAACATCTACTTAGGCGCCTACATTTCCTCAAAGAAGTGCTGAGCAGATCACTTCAGAGTGCTTTGAACTGGCTATCAGCATCTGATAAGCTAAGCTCTTTCAAAAATTAGGTACTAAACTCCTGGCACAACTCAGGTGAGCTGGGCCTGGGGAAAGGCTTTCTAGCATAAGACAAACCAATCAAAGCAAGAGGGAAAATTATGTACTTTGAGTGATGCCTTTGACCTGTGCCAAGGTATTTCCTGCAAATGCTGTATACTACATATTTCAGCCTCTCCACCTAACATGGATCTTTAACATTCTCCCAAATGCTCACAGCTGCATTTGTCCAGTGACACAGCATCCATAACACAGTAAGCTTTAACTTTGCAAAGTCTTCAGCATGAAAATCCCCTGGAATCTCTTTAGTCTAAAGACTTGTCACTATGTGCAAAGTACATTCACAGGTCTTATCAGGATGGTGGCCAAAGATTATGGAGGCATCCAAGCTGGTTGATATAGTCAAGCCTGCTCTGTGGCACGTCTATTTTAAACTCGGGCCTTCTGGTTTGTATCTTAAAAGGTCTACATGTCTTAACTGATCAGCAGAACAAATTAACTTAGCAAAGTGAAAACAGTTTAGCCTTGATAAATGAATATGAACACAAAAGAGCAACTCTCTATGATTCACATACATCTACAGTCAGCACATAAAAGGAAAGGAATGGACTAAATTGTTCTTAACAAGCAAGTAACTTTACCAGCAAAACACAACAAATTTAACTGCCCATGAAAATAATCACTAGGATGATGACAGGCAAGACCAAAACTTTATTAATTGGGTAACATAATCTTAATCATAACCATGATTGCCTAATTATCCTATGAGACAGAAAACATGTCCTAATGAATTCTGTTCTCATTCCAAAGGTAATTTTCTCAGTATTACTAAAGATTTAAAAATTGTTAAAAATTGTTCTAAGTTATAAAACAAATATAGCCACTACTATAGAACACAGTGCCACTACACAGACTTCACTTCTGTTGTTTGGTTGTTGGGTCTTTTTTTAATTTTAGGAGAAAGCAACAAAATCTTTTCCGCACATTAGTGAAGAACAAGCAAAATGAGAACAACTTGAGGGGAAGTGCCTGCTTGCTAATAGGCAAGGTTAGCTCCAACAAGCCAATTTACAGCCAAGGATATTTAAAGTCATTGCCTAACACCTGTAAATATAAAATAAGTGATATATTATGATAATTTTATATGTTTACTCACTAAGCCCGGGCAAATTTAGTCCAAGAAATGAAATGGGAGGTAGATGTACAGCTCACTTAAATTGCCAGAACCCCAGCAAAAGCAGGGCTCTAAGAGTTTACATTAGCTGAAAATTTCGTCCATGAAATGTGCAATTAATTCAAGAGGCTTGAAATAGTTCTCATGATTTAAAGGCCTTCAAAAGCAAGGTGAAATTGTGAAATTTTGAAAGAACCCTGACTAAGTAGTATATAAATATGGGTAAGACAGAAAAGGGGGAAATAAGGGACAGAAGAATCAAACTGACTGGAAGGGGCATCAAAAGGATGGGACAATTTTTAAGAAACTGTTTAACTACTGAATCACAGCTTTCATTTAGATCTGTGCAGAATGGCCACCTCCCAAGAAAAGCCAGAGAAAGGATGTACCATTAGAAAGCTTATGACTTTGTGAGCCCACCCTTACATTCAAGGCAGCAAACTGTTGTGCTGTATTGTTGAGCAGGATGTAAAGAGCCTGCCAAGCACAGCCCACAGACCTGCTAATTAAGTGAACTGATTGTGTTTGTTTTGGAACCGTTTGCCAACAAAGGAATGTGTCACACTGATTAGTGAGAGAAGGGTATGTAATATATGTGTATTCAAACCCTGAGGAGTGCATAACCCAGGTATTCACTCTGTTTGCCCAAGGACTGACAAAAATGACTCTCAAGCAAATAACCAGACCAAAGAGAAACTCCAGCCCTCAAGAGGGGCCCTCTTTTTCTCTCAGCTGTATCTATCTGAAGAATACTCATCCTTCATAAATTCCTGCTGAACACTGCGCCAGAAACTGCTGAGAATATTTTGGAGAGAAACAATCCCTTCACCTCAAAGCTGACCTAAGAGACCATGAGGATGGAAAGCTAACAGCCAACTGAGAACCAGCCTGGAATTGTAATGGCCACTGTGAGAAAGGTCAGGGAGGTAGCCAAAAAAACAAATGCCAGCTCAACACAGACATACATATATACATACATACACACACAAAAGCAGGCTTCACTTTTCAAACATGCAGCAAAGATCTGAGGTCTGCAAAAGATGTCATGCACTTCTCAATATCTCTAACCTAACAGCCCAGTTTGCTGGTAGAGTTAATAGCTCAAAACTGAACAAACATTCAAATGCAAAAAGAAAAACATGGTCTTCTGAGCTCAGCAGCTCTTTCCTCCTCAACTCACCAGCTTCAGATGGGGTACCTGGCAGTCCAGTATTGTGTACAAAATACGAATACTATGCTGTAGATAGCAATTCCAGAAAACCAGGATGGAGAAAAGGGAGTTGTAGTACATTATCTCTGTACACTGTGGACTCAGAATAGTACAATGAAATCACAAATCTGAGCTGTTTACTCAGAGCTCTGTATGACAACTGACAAGGAAAGCTGAACACATCATCAGAATTTTCAGATACAATTGCAAGTCTTCACATGGACCTTTTAGGACTTGCATTTGCCACAGGTTACTCTGTACATCTCCCTATTTCTAACTAGCCTCCTCACCTTACAGTTGTCTTTGTAGTGGCCAGTACTTCAAATACCTCTCTGATCTTCAAGAGATGGAAACAAATATAAAATCCCTCCACTTGGCCTTCTCCCTCACTGCCTTGGAGCTGATGGAGCTGCACAGTAAAGTGTACAAGCTCCTCTGTTGGCGTAACTTGTCCCCAGAGCAAATATATGGAACTGAAATAATCTGGTTAGTTCCACATAGGTGCATGTGTAGTAACGAGATGAGAAAACTAACTAGGAAGGGAAATAGAAAGTTATAGGGAATAAAAATTAGTTATAAGGAATACAAAAGGAATAAGCAGAATGATGAAATAAGAAAGGGAAATATCAGAGAACCTTTAATGTTGATTGTGTTTTAATTAAAACCATTAACAAAGAGCACTGTCTTTGGCATGACATCAACCATAACTTCACATTTGTGAAACATGAACACAAGTCCTTTCTGGCTTCTAACTTGCATAAACACAGGAGCTGGAGCAGCTTCTGTTGGCTTGAACTGCTGACAAATTCTATTTGATTCCAGAGTTTTGAACTCTGTAATTGCAAGGTATGTCTGATCTCAGCTGAAGGGCAGGGAAACAATATACACCAAATAATGTCCAATAATATGACCAAAAATCCCCAGACAAATCACATTTAACGTAAACTTGTATTCCCAAATGTTCCTTCACATTCTCATTAATCTTTTGGGAATATCTTTAATTGCCTTTTATGCAGTCTCAACAGATGTATTATGTTTTATGCTATCTTAATCTTTCTTTTTAACTCAGCCTATCTCACCATGCACCCTAGATGCATTCTTTCTTAAAAACTGTTTATAGAACTCAGCCACACATCTTGTTTAGCTTTTATCCACTGCTTTGTCAATACATTTTCTAGAATAAGACGCTGGGAAAACAATGTGCAAACAGCCCTTGGAACTCAGATCAGACTGAAAATCCCATAAGAGTAGTCCTTGGTTACTTATCATTTAACATTTTTGTGCACGCAAGGGAACCAGATTCTTAACAAACCCTTTTAACAGGCTGCTCCTGATTGCTCCCAAAGGTGAGTCCTTGATTTTTTTCCCCTTTCAAATGAACACTCTGGAGAACAAATTACAACAACTGCATTTGAAACAGCCAAAAAAAGTACTTATCTGTGGAGGAATACTGTGCTGTGCTGTCAGATATACTGTCTTTCTGTTAAGGGTGGAAAAAATATATCTCCTTTATTCAAAATCCAGGACACTACTGAAAAAGAGTAGTAACACTGCTGTGTTGCCAAATCTGCTTTGGTTTCCTGCATTTTGCTTCTAGGTTTTCCATGTGACTCCTGTCCCTGACCTGGCATCCAGTACCCTACATGATCTGAAATAAAGTTTTTTTGTTTAGTTTAGGACTCGCGTACACTTACATTTACTTTGTTGCCACCTGAGAATAGCAATCTAATTTTTAAAAAATAAAAATCTTGCATACACAGGCACAGAGGAATAAGCAGACACAGAGCAGAGAACCAGCCATAACACTTCATGAGGAAGACACTTCAGAATGGGTGGTTATTGTTTTATAATGAATGATCCCTGTACATTATGGGCCCAGTGATACCAGAGAACAGAAAGATGTCTGTGATCACTCCAGAAAAGTCATTTGACTTTTCAGAACACTTTGAAAACTCAGAAGAGCTTTGGATAAATCACACTGTGTCATGATACTGGGGGGGTCTTCCTTTTTTGAACAGCTATTTTGAGACTTACAGGGCTGCGGGAATTTGTTTCCACGTTTGCTCATGGTGGCCTCCAATGCACAGTGATCTACTGTAACTGCCTAGAAATGTCCATTAGTGGAATCTAGTCCCTAATTATTTAAATAAAAGGTCATGAGGCTGAGAATCCTCAAGGCTTTAACACTTATATCAAAGGTATTAATGACATTACCACATTGGAGTACCTGCTTGTAGAAATGTCCTCAAAGGGGTAAAGAATTTCTCCATTGTTGCAAATCTCACAGATGAAACCCTTTTGGCTACAAAGGCTGCAGCTGTACACATGAGAGGAGGCAAACTTGATCACCTTCCCCAAGAAAGGAGCCAGCTTTCCTTCAATAACCTGGAATGAGAAGACAATACTGAATGAATCCCCCAGAAATAACTAGAATGTCCTGAAGGACTGAGACAATATTTATTACTACAGAAATGCAGTTACATGCTGTTGATTAAAACAATAAAGTTACTTCCCAACAAATATAGCTCCATGAAAACACAAATGATAATAGTAGTCAGTGAAGCAGCAATAATCTGAACATGAAAACAAACTTACTATCTCTTTTTAGGTCTCTACATGGCAATAACAAAATATTAGTAGTAATTTTAAGTACAACAATGCATTCATACAGTAAGGCACAAGGAAGTAAATAGGAAACAAGTTTAAGTCTTCCACATTATCTCTTACAGCTATGAATACTGCCTTACAATTTTCACTACTTCTTACTTTTTATGCACATGTCACAGTTTTGGTTTTGTTTCTTTTCCTTCGAAGTACAAGTTTTTTGCATGTAGTTTGTGAACAGAGTCCTGGCTTTAGCCCTTTAGTAGAACTGTCTTTCCCATTGAAAACCATTCAAATATAATGTTCTGCTCTTTGCCAAAATGAATAGCTTCTCAGGTAAAATCTTGAAAATGAACTTGTTTGGTTTTTTTTTTCCCTTTAGTGTCCAGCTCTCAAACCAAGAAGCCACAGAGAACCCTGCTAACCATTAGAAGTGATTAGCACTCCTTATGTTGGTGTGGAAAAAATGACCAAGCCATATACCTTAAACTGCTAACCACAACACTCATCTAAATTTGTGACTTGGACACAATGCCTCAATAAGGGGTGCTATTCAGACAAAATACTTTCCATTCAGATCAAAATTCTAGAGACTTTAAGGAATTCTGCTGCTGTAGGGAATAATGAAGATAGAATAAGGCCCTAAGTGTATATTCTTCTCTCCTGGGCTTCCTGTGGTCTGAATGGCAGCTTGCCAGATTAGTGATAGAAATGTGTCATGGGATTTGACAGCAACCTCCCGTAAAAAGGAAAAAGAATGCAGTAATTGCTGACTGAAGACTTGCAGGGGCTGTACCCTGAAACCCAAAAGTAGGGAGTTTTACACTTAAATGAGTGTCACTGTCAGTTCAGGCACCTCCTCCTTAAACATGGTAACACACCACTTGTAATTTGGGTTCAGTGTAAACAAATCTAGAGAAAGCAGAGATATCAAGGCAGAGAAGAATGATAGAGAGTTTAGAAGCAAATGCCAGGTGATAAGGAAATAAATTTGTGTTCCATGGCAACTTCCTGCCCACTAGCCAAGAAAGCCTCAACTAACAAGTACAACTGGAAAAGGAGGTGCATGGGAAGTGCTGGTGTTGATGGTAGGGAATGGCACGGGCTGAAATGTGCCCCTTCCTTGCCTGCTAACAACACCTGCAACAACAGGAAGCAGCAATGTTATTGCTACTACTGCAGATAGGACATCTGCTCATGTCAGAGGAAAAATGACATTCCTATTGCATCCTGGTATAGGAAGATCCCCTTCAACCACAACATAAACAATGCAGAGAAGCTGCATGAAATACGAAAATGAAGCCATAGTTCAAGGTAGAGATACTGCTAACCTTCTAACAGATGGTCAGAAGCTAATTTAGCTCCCCTAGGCTGGGGTTTGTTTTTCATTTTGAAGGAAGAAATATTTTGCTTGCAGACTCCACAGTTACAGAGGTGGTCTGAAAGCCAAACAAGTTGGGAGTAGGGGAAAGACAAAGAAGTTGATGATATTCAATAAACAAAAAGAAAGAAACAGTGAAGCCACCCAGCTAGTGACAAGGCTACAGTCACCCTCCAAAAACCCACTTAGGCACCAATAGATGAAATACACATACAAAGATAATAAATAAACCACAATGCATACAAATTTTCCAGAGAATCTTCATGCTATAGCAGTCACCTCAGGCCACAAATGCTCAGCTTAAAATGCCAGGCTAAAGACACTGCAAACAAACTCTCTGAATCTGAACTAATGTCACTGTCAGCAATGATTTAAAAGTTAAATCTCTGTATTGAAGTAACATTTTATATAATGTAATAAACACAATTATCATAATCTATTACCTTCCTAAGCACTGGGGATGAATTTAAAACTGTAAGGAACAAAAGCTTTCCTGTGCTGAAGAGTTCACAACCTAAGCAAGACACATTGAGTGGGCAGCTGCCCTGAGGAGATGCTGTTATTTGTCCCTCTTTATTTATTTATTTATTTGTGTGGCTTCTTGTAGCACTCTAGTGGGTGTGCTTGTTACTCTGGCCACTGCAGACATACAAGAAAGATGGTATCTTCAAAGAGCCATGCATGCCAATTTTGCAATGTGAATTACAGGCCATTTTACTGTATTATAGAAGGAAGACAAAGTGCAGCATCAAATCGATGTTATCACTGGTTTTAGCATCTGTAAATTTTGTGTTATTTTGTTTCATCAGAGACCTCAAGGCTGTGCACAAGATTATTTTTCCTTGCAGCCTTCTCTCATTCTTGTTTGTAGCTAATAAGAATAAAATCCTCATCTCCTCTTATACTAGGCAAGCAGAAAGGAAGATTTCTACTTGCTGTCCCAAGTCTACTTGCTGTCACTTACTGCTTTGTGGTAACAGTTTTGCAGTGTTTTATTGCTTGGGAAAAGGAGCACAGAACATGTAATCAAAGGTGTCAAAACTTCTCCTGTGACTGCCAGACGTCCAGAGTCAGTCAGAATCTCAGGATCTTCTCACAGTTGCTGCTAGAATCTCATTTGGAGTTTCAAGGAAACACAAGTGATTAAAGCATAGAAGTGGGATAGTCAAATGTAATGCATTATCCAGATATCATAGAAATTACGGGAGGTAAAGAAAGACCTCAAGAGGCTGTCTCGGCAGAGCCACTAATATTTTTATCACTTTTTACAGCTGTACCTGTTCCTAAAGCCTTTCAGTGACGAAGACTTCACAGCCCCCAGGCAGTCTAATCCAGCACACGTCCGTTCTCACTGCTGGAGTTACTCCTAAGCTTTGACCTGAACCTTTCCTAAGAACATTTCAGTTTACAAAATAACTTTACAAAACAGAGAAACTGTGAAATCACACACTACAAGCTGCTGCAGAAAAGTACATCACATTTCAGAAGTGTGGCAGTTTAGCACAAAACTAAGTTAAGAGTATGCCAAAGGAACAGAAACCAAAATCTTCACTTGACTTACCTCTTAAAATAGAGGATGTCTCAGCATACACCTGGCAAAGGCTTAAAAATATATGCCTGTCTCTTAAAAAGGAAAAGCGCATCAAGCTCAAATTACAATTTTGCTAAGTTCAGATTCTCTTCTAGTTACAGCACACATAAAGCACAAGGTCTGTTTCTAATCCAAACTCTTTGTAGAGCAAACAATTGTATAATTGGTCAAAACTATGGGTGAGAGGTGATTAATGGCATCCCAGTTCACAATTGACAGAGGGTACAATGCAGCCTTTTCTTCCTTAACTGGTCAAAGAATCCATCCCAACATCATTTTGGACACAGGGCCATGCTTATCACTGCTCTACTCGGGTATGCCACTTGGTGACAACAGAAGGAAAACAGTTGTGCCCAGAGGTCCAAAGCAAGCTGTGTCTCTGAATAGCCCCAGTGTTCAGATCAGAGTCATTGTTCATCCTTCCGGATCAGGAAAAACATTTCTATAAGCTTCCACAAGACAGAAAGCCATGGCTTTGCACACAGTAGCTCCTGTGTGTGTCACATTAAGAACTGTATAAAAAAACCACACCCACATGTACATACACAAAAGCCAGGCCCTGCCTTCAAAGCACTTACAATTTAAACCAGGAAAGCAAACACTGCTTTTTACAGTAACTGCCACCTGAAATATCTCCCACCTGAAATGGGACAAGCTGTGTTTTGGAGGAGCCTCCCATACAGGTTCCCTGCCCACACTGCAGAGCATCCTTCTGGTCAGTTTGGCTGCAGGTGCCAGGGCTGCCAGGAAAAGAGAAGAAACCAGGAAATTCAGCAGGAGCAGCTACCTGCCCCACTGCGCAGCCTCCTGCACCCAGCTTGGGAAAGCTCAAGCTGTACTGAAGAGCAAGAGGGGAAGGCAGAGACTTGTCTGCAGCAATGGGAGAAACCAACAGGGTACAAGTATCTGAACACGTGCTGAAAGGGTAGTGGCACAATTATTTTAGATTATTTCTGAAACAGAGGCTTCCCATACAAGTCAATGCTATGAATAAAAGTAAATCAAACTTTCTTCTTGATATATGTTTGTCTTCAGGTAGGGAGCAGTACAATTCTGAAGAAACAATTGCTCACATTAAGTGAGGTGAGGGGAAAATAAAGGCTCTGCCAAACACCAGCAGACAAGCCAATACTGGCAAAGGCTGCAGGAGTCTTGTGCAGTGGGAAGACAGGACACATGCACTGGGTTACGTGTTTCCTGATTCACCAGGAAGACAGAAGATAAAAGGCAGCAGTGGCTATGGTACAAGCTGATGTCCCTTTGGATATATCACATTAATATGATTATAAGGGCAATGTGTGATCAGTCAAAGTTTAACTATTTGTCAGGAGGGCTGCTTGCCCCCAGAGGCTCCCTGATCATTCTATTCAAAGACTGGAAGTTACTCATAGTTCCCTTGCTCTATCAAGATGATGTTTTTGCAAACAAATGGGCAGCCAGCTGTCCCCAGAGAACAAGAACTGCAAAGGCCATAAACCAGAGCATCCACCAAGCCAGAGAAACCCTCCTCAGTGGCCCACTATGTGCACAACAGGGCTCTTGTTCACAGACAACTTTCAGAAGCAGCAGGTGCTGCCCAGGGGCCCGTGACCAGTGTCCCTGTGTCTGACCTTCACAATGCATTTCTGAGCCCACAACACTGCTCTGCACTGGAGGAGAGGTGGTCCCCTCATCTCTGACACTCACTGAGTTCCAGCTGTGTCCTGATTCCATTGATTCCATGCCTCATCATCCCCCTTATGGGCCGAGCACAGTGCTGGCAGAAGTCCACCTCTGAAGGCCCCTCTGCCCAGACCCAGCTGTGCCTCCACGCTGCACAAACCCCCAGCCCCCAGCACACACAGCAGAGAAGTCAAGTCACTTCATCTTCCTGGTTCAGTCAACAAAATCTCCTTGACTGAGAACCTACTCACCAGCACGAAGGAGGGTTGCACAAACCGGTCCCATGGGAGAGAAATGTAGTGAACGTGGTGTTGCAATATGTTTCACATTAAAAACCAAACTAGAAAAGTGGCAGAACTTCTCAAGTGTGTTGAGAGTTTTAACCTAGAGAGATGGTAACCTAAAATTCATGACTTGTAATAAGTCTCTGTTTGGGAAACAGAGCAAGACCAAAAAGTAGGCATGAAAACACCCTATCACAGAATTAGAGTTTGTTCCAGTTCCTGAGAGTTGTTCAAATTACAAAAGACATTAAGAGAAGCCTCTGGCTGGGACTAACTGAGAAACAATCAAATATTGATTAGACAAGGCAAGCAAGAGAAGTCCCCTCCAAACTCAGACTGTGTCATTTCATAGATGCAATATCCCAACAACTTTAGTGGGAACTAGAGGAGAGATGTGTTTTAGAAACAGGACAAATAAATTAGCTGTAATCCACCAGAGCTTCAAGTAACACCTGCAATAGCTTTCCACCCACCTAATAGACCAGAGCCACAGAAATACCCAAACTTTGCATCATGGCCACATAAATCAGTATCGAAGTCTATCAGGTATGATGAACTTTATGGACAGGAAAGGAGAAACAGCACAGTTTTCAGACATTTCTGAGGGCAGTAAGCATTTGTTTTGAGGGCAGGGCTCCTGTCAGCAATGCTAGATAAGAAGCAAAAGGTACTGAGTAAGACCTCTATCTCTGCAGGAGTCTATGTTGTGAATTTGAGTGAGAGTCATCAAAACTCCTACCCTGTCTGTGCATTTTTACCAACTTCTAAAAGTGCAGTAGATGTTTACATAGAATGGAGATCATAAATACCTTTGATCACCTACATTAGGACTGTCATAATAGACAGTAAAGAGAATACAGCTTGCTGAGCTTTCAGATGCACTGTTCTGCTCAATATGAGAAACTGCCAAGGTTAAAAAGTCTAGATTCTCAACAGTGTCATGATATATTACAATCACATAAAGTGTTTCTGGACTAAAATAATTTTTAAATTAAATTTGCTAATCTGAGTAATTTCTACCACATGATAATAAAAGTAAAATCTGACACAGTCTAAACAAAAAAATCCTCTACTAAGATCCAAGATAATGGAGAATCAACAGATGAAGGATATTTTAACAGCAGCTATTCAGAATCTAAGAGTAGGAATATAAATCTACACACATCTTTGGGTAGATATTCTGCCAGCTCGGGCACAAGGGGCAATCAACCAGAGGCATCCTGTAACACTGTGTCTGTAAACACTGGCACTTCACTGTGGCTAAGTGATCAGGGAATAAACACGGAGATGGAAACGTGTGAAATGTCCTCAGCACTCTTAAATCCTCAGACAGAGATCTGCAATTTCCTCGAGTATCAGAAGCACTGGAGGAAACTCTGGTTATTATCCCCATAAAGCAGAACCTGCTGCTACTGCTCTGCCTAAGAGCCTGGTCACCATGGTTAAGTATGCCATGGTTAAGTGGTAAAAATACTGTAAAACTCAGGTTCTATATTCCTGCCACTGTGAGACAAGCTAAATTTGCCAAATGGCTTTGTGACCCCACCCTTGTAAATCAGCTTGTTAATCATTATCGTCATAGAGGCGATAGACTTGTTTTATGAGCCAACACTGAAGCAGTAACATTAACCACTTATGCAGGGGCTGCTGTATTTCTCTGCAGATAACATTTATTAGAAGGCACTCTCTTTAAAGACACAGGTTTGCTTCATAACCTTCATCTGGAGCACTGAGCAATCTGTTCCTCTTATTCCTCCAGTCTGATCTACATGTCAGACACAAGTGATGCCTGGAGGGTATGGGTTAAGTGATATGAAATCCCTAAAACACCTTGAACTACAGGTTCAAATGTAAACTGGATTGTCCTGGCCTCTCCTCCTGACAGAACAAAATTTATGATTCTTTCTCAAGGCCAGACATACACTTGGCTCTATCTGAGAGACAGACATAGACAGAATTTGCCAGGAGGCACTGACGCAATGCAGAAGAGACATAAAAGGCCAAGAGGCACTGAGAAAATAGAAGGAGTGGTGGACATGGAACTCGTTCATGATCCCCCCTCTTCAATTATGTAAATTGAAAAGCTAGAACGTAATTCGATTCACAGGAATAATGTCACAGGCATGTCTGGCAGAACGAAGCTACCTGAAGGAGCAGTCAACAATTGTGCACCATCAACTTTCCACCATCCTCTACAGAAAAGGTTTCTGCCCCCATTGGTTGTTTTCTTTCTACCTCTCCAGAAACATGAAATCATGCCTTTTCCTAACAAATTCAGAGGTAAGCTCCAGCTTTGCCTACACTTTAAAGCATCACAGAGAATATGATTCCTGGACTGAATGAAAAGGCAGAAAAAATATCCTTAACAGACTGTGTTCAATTCACCACTTGGATGCTTACTACCCTCCAAATTCCATCAGCGGCAGCTTTGTGGAGGAGGACTAAACATAATCTTGTTCCACCTCCAGGAGAGATAAGCAATATGCTTATAAAGGAACCACCAATGATACAAGAAAACAGATCTAGAAAATACACCTTTAGAAACATCCAGTTTGTTCCTCACCCTCCAGCACAACCAAAATGACTGACTTACATTAAAACTTCCTACCAGAACAGTCCAGTGCTCAGAACAACTGGAAAGTTGTTCCTAATATCTGCCTCAGATCTCTTTTGCTGCAGTCAGCTATATTTATACTCTACCTCCTACCCTGACATTGCAACATCTATTTCAGAAACGGTTTTCTGACAAATTCTCTTGTCTGTCACAGGTAATCTTTGTCACAAGCCAGGACAAGCAAAAGTGACTGGGGATGCAGGAACAATACAATGATTGCCTTTACCTATTTCTTCTATTTGTTTACTGGATAGGTAAGCAGGTATTTTCATTAAACATTCATTAAACATGGAAGTTGGGCATTAGAGCTGAAATGGCAATCTCTGCCCCACAAAGATTTCAGTGGGGTCAGGACTTACGTGATGAAAACACAGACTTTGAAACAAGCATGCTACAATATGCTTAGCTAAGGATAATGCAAGTTGCAGAGAAAATAAAGGGAAAACATTCCCTGCCTGGGAAGTTCCCAGTCATTTATATCCAGGGAACAGACAATGCTTGTGGACTGCTAATTTCCTTGAGGATTTTTTCTCTTCCGTTGGCCAGATTCTTAGCACCACACATTCTTGTTATGATTTCAATGCACAATTAATCTTTAGTTCAGAGGAAAAGGAAAAGGAAGAAGGAAGGATGATCATGAGGTAAAAGTCACAGAGAGGCAGATATGAGATCTTAAGCTCCATCTTTTGTGCAATGTACTAGTCAGCTGGCTTTCCTTACTCCATTTTGACTCCCAATCATCTCTTTCAGACTGCCTGTCTTGTTTATTTAAATTACAGGTGATTTAAGGGAAGAATGATCTCCTACTATTTGTGTACATGCACACTAGAATCAGCCACTGTGCACTGCTATAAAACAAATTTAAAAAGAATACAGCAGTAACTTTAGAAGAGCTCCATCTTTGGTTGCACTAGGCACACTATGGGTCACAGTCCCAGCTCCCAACAGCAGGAGTGATACCACCCCCCCCCCCCCCACCC
>JANRGV010007129.1:0-26577 GCA_024734035.1 Alethe castanea | reverse complement strand
ACTAAAAAAAAAAAAAAAAAAAAAAAAAAAAAAAAAATTAGGGAATAAAAAAAAATCTGCCAGCCAGACTTAAAACCTTGTAAGTACAACTTGTGCACAGGAGATATCAAGTCTTCCCTGGGCCTGGGCCTCTGCTTCCCTCCTGGTTTCTCAGCCTTGGTGATGTGCAGCTGCATCTGTCATGAGGCATTATGTTATGTCAGCCATTTAATGCAATGAGAGATACAACTGGGTCTGGCACGTAAAAAAACGACAAATCACTCTAGAGAATTTGAAGAGACAGTTTTCTGGAGGAACGCAGGTGCACAAGCTGGGATTTAACAGAAGTTATTTGAAATGCAGGAAGTAAACAATAAAAAAGGCCATTTTACCCTAAGTAAATTTTAGAAGATAGGTTTTCTATACAAATGTTTTGCTACAGCTGCAAGTCTCAGATTCAAAAACTGACAAATAGGATTTCTTTCAAACTGCAAGATGAAGTGAATGGCAGAGAGTGAAAGAGACAGAATTTCATATCCATTAGGATCCCAGTACTCCAATTTAACCAGGACTCAGTTGCAGACTGTAAGAAATTGCCCAGTCTGTACATCTCACTGAGTCTTTTGCAAGAACTTCAACTACTTTATGTGTTTGGAGTTGCATCCTCACATAGAATAAGCAGTTAACAAAGACCTTAGTGAGACTGCAAACCTTTCATCAAAGAGATAGTTCCACCATTATACAATCACAATAATAAAGAGTCAGTCTGTCATATTCTGTCTTCACTGTTCTCTCCTATGGGTACAAAATGTTCTCGGGGAAGCAGTACAGAAGTTAAATTATTCCATATACCCTATTATCAAAGTTAAGAGAGGTTTTCATCACAAGATCATACACTTGTTTTACTTCACTTTATTGCCATCTATGACATTGCCTCTTGCAACAAAATAGAGGTTAAAAACAAACAGGAGATTACAGAATCACAGAATGTTTGGGGTTGGAAGGGACCTCAGGAGTTTCCCTAATCCAACCCCCTGCTGCAGCAGGCTCACCTTGGAGAGGATGCCTTCCATTTGCACACCTCCCACTGATACCAATGAGAGCTAAGCATCAGGAGTAGGAAAAAACAGAAAAGTCAATACTAAAGAAAAAAAGTTCAAAATACTGGGTTTTTTACATTTAAAAAAAAACAAAACAAAAACTAAATAATAATTTTTAAAAGAGAAACAAACAAGACCTGGCATTAAAAAGTGGGTACTGACTTCACCCAAACACCCCAGATGATTTTAGTGGATGATTTTTGTATCTCAGTGCAGCCTGGCTCACTGAAGTTTTGCCAGTATTAGAGACAATAGTTTGAAATCAAATTATATGTGTGCAACATGAATTATGCTTTTGACTTACACTGCAGTAAAACTGCACATTTTGCATATTTTTAAAGGAGGGGAAGGGAGAAAGAAAAAAATAGAGAATTATAAGTCAAAACCAACTTATCAGAGATGCAGATAACTCCAGACACAAGCAACATCTTAATTCACAGGAAGGATATGTAGTATTAGACACAAAAAATGTTTTTTCCATGAGAATTCACCACTGGCATCAAACTATTTTAATATCTCCCACAAGAATGTAATGTTGCTTGGGAAAAGCCAGCCATCATAGCACACTTACTGCTAACACTGGTAATCCACCATCTTCTTCCAGTGACACATGACTCAAATGTGCTCCCTGTGCTTCCGCTACATCTGAAATAGCCCAGGAAACACAAGCAATTTTAAGGGGCAAGTTGGGCCCTGTTGCCAAGGATGACTGAAATATGTTATTTATATGTAAGACTGGGAAAGAATGATCAACCAAATTTGAAACAAAAACAAATTTTGTTTCTTTATTTCCCTCTGGAAACCATCTGATACAGTCTCTGAGAAATATCTCAACAGTATTGGAGCCTTAGTCACTGTTTCTGAAGTTTTCTGGATATAAAAAATTACTAGGGCGTATCATACGGAATCCACTGGCCTAACAAGGATTTATTTTTCCACTCACTGGCACACCAATTTAATTAAGACACCAAACCAATTAATAAGCCCTGCTAATAAGACCTACTATTAGCATATGCAGTGAAAGCAATTTCTGCCTGTGACTATGAGAGTAGTTATTCACTTGGTAACCATTCACATAGTTACAGCACTAAAAAATGCAGTTGAGGACAAAGAGGCTGGGAAATTAAATGCAGTGTCTTTTACATCACATAATTTTAAAAAAATATATTTCCAGTGAGAATAAAGAGGGAAATTCCTGCAAATAAAAGCAAAAAATACTTATGTCCCCATGCTTGCCAGTGCCCCTTGAGTTAGCCATTCCCACACATACTTCCCAGCACCTTGGTGCCCCCAGCAGCCCATAATAGATCAATAAGGCATCAGGGTTGCAGCAGTAACTGGCACTGCTAAAACTAAGGTCACATTTAAACCAGTTAAGTATTCTCCCAGTACTCAACAAATTCATGCAAATTAAAAGAAGTTAATTAGCAGGTGTCCCCTTTAAGCAAGAGAGCCAAGAGCACCAATGGCAGCTTCACCCACCCAGGACGCTCCCTGTGGCCATGAGCCAAGTGAAGATAATCACCAGGTATATTTCATATCCACCATGAGATACTATTTTGCAAATCTCCCTGGAGGAGAGGATCATTATTCAGGAAACATTCTCCCCCAAGTGGTGGACACAATTTCATTTTTCAGCTTCTGTTAATTGCTGTCTCCAACCATCTTGTTCCACTAAGGCAAGCAAAAGGAAGTTTTCTGCGAAGAGACCCACCACCATGTGGAAACAGATGAAATTAGGCCATTTATTTTCTGTTCTTATTTATGGTAATTTCTGGTTTCATATTCTCACTGAATCTCATCTAAGGGCAGTATATATCTCTATATCGAGGAAACTTTTGTAAGATGCTCCCAAATTTTCCCCCATTTATTTTAATGAGAGAGACAGGGGTGTGAATAAAGATGCAAAGAGGAAGTATCAGAAACAAACCCTTATGAGTGAGATAAGATTTCCCCAGCATTGTAACTGTAGCATACCTGATGCATTGTTTGTGCTAGGCTAGAAAAATTAATAGAAAGCCTTCCAAATAATGAAAAAACAATCTTTCCAGAAGTTTCTGGTCTCCTCTATGAATTTCATCCAAATGCTATGCAAAATAAAAGCACTGCCACATATTTGCAGTAGGAATTCCTGACTAAGCCAATGGTAAAGCAAGGGGCATAGAACTGATGCTACCTATGGTATACCAATCAAAGAAGCAACTCAGCTGTGAAATTTGAATTCAGCTGTTTTTCCAGATCCCTATGTGGCATGGACTCAATCCAGACAATTAGATATTTATTTCAGATGGCTGCAAACACACTTCTCCCCATCAGTTCTGGCCATCTCTCTGCTGCTTCGCTGAAGAATGCAGGTGATATTTCAGCAAATTTCAGCTGCAATAAAATATCAAAGCTAAGCATGAAGTTTAGTGAGTTTGTTATTACTGCTATCTTTCCCAGGGAACAGAGAAATTAAAGACAAGCCAGAAGAAATTTGGAGGCTAACCATATATTTGGTCAAGTGTATATTAATGGCAAGGATAAAATAAAAGTTAGCATCTCAAAGTTATATGAGAATCCCACATCAGCAAATGGCATAAGAATAATACAAAATTAAAATTAAAATTCATGGATTTTTTGATGGGTTAGATTTTGATTTATCTTTTTTTTTTTTTGCTCGATCATTTCAGCAGTCATGCGAAATCTTGCAATGAAAAAACAAGTGGGCTTGCAATCTGCAACAATGGGCTAGAGTTAAAGGAAAAACTAAAACTGTGCATGTGATAGAGTAAAACATTTCTAAGAAGAAAAAAGAAATAATACAATTCTGAAAAAAAATTTATTATCATTCTTCTTTCTGCTCATAAAGAAATTAATTGTTACAGAAATGCACACAACCAGGTAGAAAGTTCCTGGATGATATTAAATTCTTTTCAGTAAAAGAAGGAAAAAGACAAATTATTTGCAATTGCCAGTTAACTTATTGAATCACCTGCAGTAGTCAATCCCATTTTTTTGTTAAGGATGAAATATTCAGGCAATGTAATTTTCAAAATTGAAGAAAAAAGCCAAACAAACAAACAGCCAGCTGAAAAAAAAAAAAAACAAACCTCAAAACCTTAGACAATACAATATCCTTGAAGAGACCCACTAGTGGGTCTCAAACTAATTTGTTCCATTATTCACTATTTTAATCATCAAGGACAGCTTGCTCTCTGAATTCCATTAAAAATAAAAAAAAAAGAAAAAGAGCCAATATAATTAGTATGGTTTCCCAGCAATCCCTTGTACCTATTCCTGTTACTTCAACTAAAAATAGTCAGAATAAAAGCAAATACACAGCTCAAATAAAAGATGTGTTCTGTGAAAAACTTAATTTTCCTCAGTTCTGTTGTTACCATTTCTATTATTTTTCCATTAGGTGCTCCACCACCACTGATCCCCCTCAGGAAAAGCTTACATGACTTATTCTGAGCTTGCAGCACCTGCTGTAATCAGAAAAGTGCCCTTCCTGAAAGAGCTCCAGCAGAATGCAAGGAGCAGCAGCAACCAGGAGGAGGCTGAGAGAATTCTTTATCTCTGTCTACAGCTCACACTTGTGCTCATTGAACTTCATGGGCTTCTTGTAAGTCCACTTTCCCACCTTGTCCAGGTCATCCTGCAGGTGACTCTCCCTTCCAAACATCAGCTTCCCCACTCGGTTTGGCATCAGCAAATTCACAATACACTTTATCCCATATTCCAGATTATTTGTGATGACAATAAATAGTATCATGCCCAATATTGATTCCTGCTGGATTACACTTTCTGTAAAATCTTCAGTCTGCAAGGAATACGTGCAACAGGAAGTCACCCAGAGTCACAAAGCCCAAAACTGATTACAAGTAAAAATCTCAGGTCAGCACCTTAAGTGGCTGTTGAAATCAGGAATGCTTCATCTAATTATTCCATCAGAAGATTTGTGGCAGAAATACTTCAGTATTTATTAAAAAATATTTCTGTTGAGTTCCCAATCTGCATTTCAGTCACTCCATAGTGGACAAATGTGTCATTTTAAAAACATAACATCATAAAACTCAATTTTATGCACTAATTCTGCTCTTGTCAACATACTAATTTTCCAACATAATATTATTTGCTTGAAGAAAACTATTCCAAATACCTACCAGTGCAAGAAAGAGGGGAAAATACCCAAAACTATTTACTTAGAAATTAGAAATTTGGGATGAGGAGCTTCTAAATTAGGCATTTACACCTGGAGCACAGGAAAATGTACATGTAGATGCATTTCATTAAGAAAATTGTAATAAATCTGATGTGATCTGTGTTCCTCTCAGTTTATCTCAGCACATCTTGCAGGCAGAGGGAAAGCTGGGAATGTGAGACAAAGTATTATGAAATTAGTACAATTGGGTTTTTCCTCTCCTAACATTCAGAGGATTTTTTTTTTTCATGAAAGGCATCAATTCTCTAATTAGACTGAATTATGCACATCTCATTTACTGGAAGAAACCATGAGAAGAGTGGTTTACAGGAAGGGAAACATATAAGAAACACTAAATTGGATCTTGAATAGCTTGAATATCGTAACTAAGGAGTCTTCATTTGGTTTTGACATTTTTTCACTTGTCTCTTGAAAAGTACATTACACAGAAGGGACTGCTGATGAATTTTTGACAGTGCGGCTGGTTTCTGGGTTGGTTTTTTTTAAGGCATCCTGTAACATAGTCTCCAAACTTTTTATCATAATTGCATGATAGCTCAAATATTCCTCATGTGAGGACTCATGTGAGAAATTAGGCTTCTTTCATGCACAACCTGAAACATTCTCTGTCTGCGAATACATAACTGCTCAGCAAAGGAGTTTTTGTCAGCAGAGCTGCTGAGAATAAAGCAGTAGGATGTCTCACCAAATTGTATAAACTCTGAAATTCCCATCATGAAGGGTGAAGTCAGTCTGTCATGGGCTCACTTGAAGCATTTTTGTGGGATTTTGTAAACAAGCCTCAGTATCCATTTACAAGGCTCTTAAGACTCTATTGAAGCTGATCAAATTGTGGGGAAATTTTTCACCTAGTGTAAAAAACACCATCTTTTGGAATTTTGTTTTAAAAATTAAAACTAAGATCATTCAGTTCTTTTCCAGAGGGACTGGGATGTAAACAAGAGTTCCTGTCACTGGCCAGGGAACAACCAAACACTGTTAACTGGTATCAGCAGCCACAGATCCTACTCCCTATGATTTGTAACAAAAGAAGTTTTGGCCTTAGGTTCAAGTTCCCAGTGACATCTTTGCTGAGAGGGCCTATGTGTTTCTACCCAAGGCAGAATGGGGGACTATCAATTTTATGCTGATAAGCTCTGGAAAGGATGAAACCCAGGTAATCATTTGAAGACAACAATGGACTCAAAAAAAGCCTACAGCAATTTGTTTCATATCATACATTGACAGAATTTTGAGCTAAGTAATTCTTACAGAATTATGGCTCACAGAGACATTAAGTTATAACATGAACAGATGAGAGCACCTCCACACCATCTCCAGGTGCAAGCTGTTACCCCAACCCACCCTGGGGTGATATCAGTGATATATCTTTCCTAGAGCAATGCTTTTATTGCTCTCCCTTTGCTTTGCACTCACTAGGAGGTAGAAACCTGCACACAAACAGCTGCTCTGAGTTCTCAGAAATTCACATCCTGCCTCCTCCTGCTCTAATATAATTGTTTGCCCACGTACCTGAAAGTAACACAGACATATGTCAGATTTTACTAACAGGATTGTGGCAGGTGTCTCTTTAATTTGGAATCATGGTAATGGATACTTCATCAGCATTTGGGTAATCATATTTGCGAAGTGGTAACATTTGCAGGGCTTAAATACAGGTACAGGCACTCCTTCCTTAGGGACTCTCTGTGTGCTGGGCAGCTGCTGTGCTGTGTGCCTCCCCTGTGCCTTTTTCTACACATACACTGTTGACATACACCTTACAAAAAGAGGCTGAAGAGTTTTTAAGTGCAAAAGTTAAAGCAGTATTTGCCATACAGATATGGCATTAGTGTTATGCAGAGGACAGGAGCTGGCACAGAAAATATTTTGAAACATCTGTGATTTGTTTTGTCTTTGTCTCTTTCCCAAACCCAAGAAAGCTTCTGTTTCTGAAAGGTTTTTTGCCTGCAAGAGCAAGTCTCTTTAAAGCATCTGGTAATATGCTTCAGTACAGAATGCATGAAGGGCATGCATTAACATACATTGATTACTTGTATTTTTAAATGTAAATGTTGTCTGCTCAGCATCTGATGGAATTATACCAGTACAGTCAGTAAGTGTCATTGACATTCAGCTCTCTGTTCTGAAGCTTGACAATACCTCTGATTCTGCAGTTTTTATTTGGATAATATTCATCACGGTAACAGAAAACTATTCCAAACCACAGTAGCCTCTGTTTCTCCAACTTGGGGATTTCAGACATAATTTCCCAATGTGTTAGTCCTTGACAGAGGGTTCTGGGGTTCCCTGGCAGTGCTGGCACAGCACTGATAGCCTGTGACTTACTTTGTGCATGTCTCCAGCTCCATTTTCTCCTGAAAGTGGCAATTCAGAGTGAAACCTCCTCTCCACTGAGTGTAGTAGGCCACAATATGTCTAGAGAAAATACTTTAATGAACTCTTGGTCTCAGATATACCACAGGTGGGGAATCCCACTCTTTGCAAACATCTCTCCAGTGCCCAAACCCTCACCAGGTTTTTCTCCAGACAGGGATAGTTTCATGTTACCTGGCTTCTGGAGTCCTCTACTGGTAACTTCTGTCCTATGACAAGCACACAGAGCCTGGCTGCAGTGGCCTCCATACATGTGGGCAGCCACACACCTCATCCTCACCTCTGAGCCCTTGTCACAGACCCTGAAACAGGGATCCCTTGTCTGAAGTACAAAGCAGAAAGACTTTATGCTTTAGCTCTAACTTAATTAGTTAGAAATAGTACTTAACTCTACAGAAACAAAAAATCCGGAAGGGAACAGGAACGAATCCTACCTGACTCTAAATTCCCTAATTTTAAGAACAAGTGGCTACTGGCAGAAATTTGAAACACATTAACAGAGCCACCTTGCCTCCCGCTGTTCATTTCTAGCCTATTCTCTTGATGACACAGGGCACTAATACAGCCATACATTATCTCCCACTGTTCCACAGCTTCAGAGTGTCCCAGGACTCATTAGTAATGACCAGGCAGACAGCTGCTCCACAGCCCGCTCAGCAACACCCACGTATTCCAGCTCTGTTGCCAAATCTGTACATTTTCCCTCAGTCTGATAAGAGAATGCCCTTTTCATGACCCCAGGCAATGAGCAAACATCACTCTTTGACAGTCAAAGTCTGTGCTCTTTTGACATTCTTTTGAATCCATATAGTTAATTAAGGTATGAGTGTCTATCCAAAAATCTATACTGATTAAGCCTGGATTACAGAGTTCTTTCCTTGCTCATTCTCAGTAACCATGGAAATTATGAATATCCAGACAAAGAAAGCAGCACCAGTTCCTGTGTATTTATTTGACTTGAGATCTGCCATCAAAGAAAAGAGTATCATTACTTGAGCACCAGGCCTTAAGTGATAGATTCCAAGTGCATCATTTTTAGAGCCATTAGAGGTTATCAGGCCTATATGGTTGCTAAGATACCATGAATCTTGAAGGAAAATATAAGATAATGGTAGACAGTCACTGTGATGTTTATCAGAGTATGTTCTCTGCATCTTACTTAATAGCATCACAATTAGGATCATTTTCAAGATTTTCTGTCTATTTTCTAGCTAGGTGCAAGAATGCAACTGCACTAAGTCAGCAAATATTGTTTATAATTTATGTTTTGCCACGGGCAAATGAATTTGTGGAAGTCAAAATTTGTAATTGCTACAGCAGAATTTATTAACAAGAGCGTGTGTCTGTGTGCAGGTTTCTTTCCTGGCTATTAAATAGTATCTTCAGACTTGGAATGAAATCATCCTTCATTGATTTCAAGTATATTTTGTGATAACAGAGAATGTGCTTTCAAAGAGTTTTTAAATTAAATTTGAAGCTGAGGTAATTGCTGTTGCAAAATTATGCAGCTAAAGTAAAGTGTTATGCAGGAGTTTTCTTGATCTTATAATTTAACTGCCTCTTTTCTAAATCATGAAAGTGTGAGATGCCAGATTAGGGCAAAGTGTTAGGTTATTATTGAATTATTTTATGCTCTATCTCTGGAAGTATGTGGTGAGAAATAAAGAGATGAATCTGCAGTGCTATGAGACTGCCCACATGATAACCCCCAAAGTCCACTCTGGGTTTGCTCTTTCACTGCTCTAAAATGGGATGTGAAAATTGCCCACTCTCCCTGACTTGCTATCCCAACAAAGAATGTCATTCCTATGCCAATGGACAGAGATAGCCAAATAAGCTCTTATTAGAGAACTGAATAAGTGATGGTGGTGGTGGTTGTTATTCTTTCTATTAGGTAGTGAGGAACAAGTTGCTCAGAGAAGCTGTGGATGCCAATTCTGGACTTCTTCAGGTTCAGGTTGGATGGGGCCCTGTTGCAGTGTCTTTCTGGTTAATGGTATGTTCTTCCCAAGTTAATGGTTTGGCCCAAATCATACCGTCCCACCCACCTTGTCAATCTATCCTGAATTACCTGTCAATCCTACCTTGTGCCATTGGAAATCCCCTAAAAACTCAATATCACGTTACCCATGTGACCCAGTTTCCCCCCACCCCACCTCCCTCATTGGATGATGCTTTTGTAAACCCTGCCTTTACCCCTCTTCAGAATTTCTCCAATTTCCTGAGGATTTGTACCCTCCCCATGAACCTCCCCCATATTTCAACTGTTGCACCCTTGCATCTTTGTCTTTTGCCCCAGAATTCCCCAGAGTAATAAATCCTCTTTTATCCTATGCAAAAGACCTCCCCCTCCTCCTTCCCTCCTCAGAGTGCAAAACTGACAGCAAAAGGGCTGTAGAGAAATTACGGTAGCCAAATCTCAGGTCATCTGTTCTCGGGGTGTGACTCACCCTCAGCAAAGTGAGCGCAGCTCCGGCCGTTGTGACACGGCCCTGAGCAGCCTCCTCTGGGCAGCATCCCTGCCCATGGCAGGAGGAGTAGAACTGGATGGTCCCTAAGGTGCCTTTCAACCCAAACCATTCTAGGATTCTGTGATTCTTATCTGGCATGCACTAAACTCACAAACCATGGACAGATGCCTGCATGGCATTTGAAGGAAAACACATAAAACAAGTAAGACAAAAGCTCATCAGGTGGGCTTCCCTTATCCAAACTTTTAAATAAAGTGTTTTCCCATTCCACACTACAGAGGCATTTTAGTATGATTTGTCAACTACCTTTCCCAACACAAAACAAAATACAGTTCAAGAAAGAAACTGCCAGAATACACAGCAGAAAACACCAAGCAGCCCAGGACATCAGAGTGATGTTATGCTACAAGAATTAACCTGCATCTTCTACAAGATTTCACTGGGATCTCACACAAAACAAGACTAGTGTCACCTTCCTGGAACCAAGACTAGTGTCACCTTCCTGGAACCATCCCATTCATGTTAGTGAAATTTTATTCTATGAGCCTGCAGTTTAGACTCAAAGCAAGGTTTCCCTGTCCTTGACGAGAACCACAAACTGCTTTTTAATTCTTTCAAGAGCACTGGAGATTTAGACATTCATTTAAAACTCAGAGTTTGTTCAAAGAGCCGAAGAAAGACCGATTCACAAGAACGAAAAGAGGCAGTAATATTTCTAATTTTCCTGGCACCCACAAAGATGAATGCACATTGACATCTGAATACTGTAACTTTCTTTAAGTAAATGAGCCTTGAAGATTACCTGGCAGCTAAAATGCACCCAAGGATTGCTTTGCAATGTTTCCTTTTTAAAGAATGTTTGTTTTAACATTATTGTTACAACCAGCCGAAGAAAAATGTAGAGCCACCATAAAAAATACAAGTAGATACCCAGTTGTTAGAGTTGGTTTAGGAACAATCATAGGAGTGATGGACTGTGCGACCCAGGAGAGGTTCCTTCCAACCCTAATGATTCTCAGAATTGATTTTCTTTTGCAACTCACTTTCAGTTAGTCCTTTAGAAAAAAAATAAAAAGGGTTAGATCAATGCTGGCTTCAATGACACAGCCATTCCAGCTCCTGCAGCATTTTCTCACCATGGCAATCTCTTTATCTTCTTGTTTGTATGAAGACCATTCTCTACTCCTCTGCTCCTGGCTATACATAAAAATAAAGGGATGGACTCATAATTTGCTGACTAGAGGGTTGAATGTGACATTAATTCAAATCAGTTAGCAGATAAAACTCTGACTACACTTCTCAGAGAGTGAGTATACAGTTGTTCTACTCACAGGTTGGGAGAACTAATCTTTTCATTCATTATCATAATTGCTAAATAGAGCCTCTTCTGGCTAGAAACTAGAACAGAAATACAAATATAAGAAATGTGTAATTTCAGAAGGATCCATTCTATAAGTTTAATATTACACCAACACATTTTCATATAAACAAGTATTTGAACCAAACTCTTAAGGACTAATTTCCAGTGCTTCCTCACTTTCAGTTAGCAGTCTAAAAGGACTACAGTGTTTTACCCCTGCTTCTTTCCCTTTTCAGTCCACTGACATAATATTCTGGGCCTAATTAAGAAAGAAAACTCTCTGTAGATCAGGGGGAAAAAATGAATCCGGTGAGCTGTAGGGCTATCTCAGTTTCCTGAGTCATGTTTTGCAATGACACACAGAGACCAGCTCTAACTCATCAGCACTGGCCTCTGGGAACAGAGAGTTGTTTATGGGCATTCCAAGATCTCCCTTTTGATGGAGCTGCCTATAAATTATTGCAGAGCAAGAGGCACAGGTATTTCTCAAAGAGCCAAGCTGCTTGTAAGCATAAAGAAATATGCTTTAAAAAATAATGAGAAATTCAGAACATCCATAGTTTTAGTGCACTTCACAGTGACAATCCTTCGAAGCGCCTCTCTTAATCAAGCACAGTCAAGCCTCCTGTTTGTCTCTTTTCTTGAAAAGGATTTGCACCATGGAAAAGAGAAAGTAGAAAGATGTAACACCAAAATGGCTTGGTAAAGCTCCAGTATTGAAACACATAATGTCCAAGATTTGTGATTTTCTACTATGCTATCTATTTCTCATTAGGTAGGAGGGCTTCAAGGACACAGGATGCCTGGAAGCAGTGGTAATGGAAGACACAGAGGGACATGAGTTACCCCAAGCATTCTGATATCCTTCCATGACTGTCACTGACTTGGGCCACAGTTTCACCTGAAGGGCAGGCAGTTTGCTGCTAAAGCTGCATGCAAGGCACAAAAGCAGCACTCCAAAGGTGCACACAAACAAGACCTCATGTTGAAGCAGAAACCATTGTAAAATGACAGCCCACATGCACCCACATCGATATTATTCATCCCTGGGAGTGCTATCCCGCTGTTTCATTTACCTCAGATGCTTTGTAGCTCATTGCAGGCAAAGCTTAAACGTTGAAAATCAAGCAGCTGGAGGCAGATCTCTGCTGGCAAGCCAAGTAGAAATCTCCCTCAGGCAAAGTTCGTAGCAGTCAGTAGCCTCTAGTATTTGTCATGTATCTTGTTTTTGCATTTCTCACTTTAAAAGATCTCCATGCCCATGGGAAGGCAGAAGCCAGCCATGCAGACAAGAGCTGGTGTGTCTGTGCTCTGGTTTTTAACTGATTTATAAAACTTTGGCTTTTCACATGCCACAACATGTCCCTAGCTCAGGACAGAACTCCTCAGATCTGACCCCTGGCAGGTGAGGGCAGTGCTGACCCCCCTCCTGTGCTGTTCGAACAGCCCTTGAGCAGGTGCAGCCGAGGACACCTCCTTTGCATCATTGCTCTGCTTTACTTTCCCCCATTTGGGGGCTGTTGCCAGGAATGAGCACAAGAAGGCTCCTCAGACTTGCCTGGTCTAATTCTCCTGTCTCCATAGGGTGGCTCATGAATTCCCAGGGTCAGCACACACTGTCTCTGACTGAATTTTGTTCACCTTGAGCCAATGCAGTCCAATCAGTTTATAGCGCAGAACTAAAACTTGCACTATGTTGCTTTTGGCATGTGTTCTTTCCATTCCGCCTTCCCAGGCTTGTCATCACCAAGTATTTTAGCAGCACAAGTTACTTCCTCATTGCAGGAGATTTACATGATTAATAGAAAGGGGTTGGAATGGACCTTAAAGATCATCTAGTCCCAACTCCCCTGCCATGGGCAAGGACACCTCCCGCTAAACCAGGCTCCTCAAGGCTTTTTCCATCTGATTTTGAACTCTGCTATGTTTGGGGCATCCACCACAACACCCATGGCTTTAAGCACTGTCCAAAATCCCAGAAAAGTTCCTGCTTTGTGCAATTTTTACACTGTATTGCCCTTCTTATCCCACAGATCTTCTGTACCTTTTTGCCTATGTTTTTTTCTTTGCTTCTACTTCTCTCTATTAAAGCCCAGGATGTTTTCCTCTCTCTCTCTTCCCACACTTCTTCCACTCTCCCAAACCTTCTGCCACTTCTTGGATTTCCATGAACTCATCATGTGGAAAAGTATGCAATCCAATTCAGAGAGGTCACCTACTCTACTCTTGATTTATTTTATCCAAGTCATCCTATTCTTTATTGCATCTGGTGTTTTCCAGACGGGCAACTTCTAGATGGCACATGCATGGAAGTGACACACATCCAAAACGTGTTGCTGCTTCACATGACACAATATTTGGCATGGTCTCATGCTGCCCTGAAAAGCAGCTTTTATTGTGGGCAAAAGATCAAAGCAAAAAAAGAGATGCAAAATCAATTTGGTCAAAACTTAGACTTTCAACTGGCCTGAAATAATGAGATTGTAGAATTCGCTTAGCTGATACTCAGGGTAAATTGGCATTTTTCCTTCTACAAGGAACCTTTAATAGAAATTTTCTTGCTTCAGAAACAAAAATATTTCCAAAATTTATCCTGATACCAGGGGCAGCTGACTGAAATTTGTGTTGTTTTTCATTCTCAGAGTTCTTACAAACATTTTTCCTGTGTACCAGACACAGAAACAAGGAGAGTCCCAACTTTTTCTGTTCAGCTATTCTGGCTTTTTGCACCCCAATTTTTTAGAAGCGATGAAACTATCTGCCTCCAAGATAAGTTTGGAACTCCTAGACTCCCTGAAATGGGCTCACTTTGAAGAATGGACATTTCAAGTCACTGATACCAGCCAACAGCAACTCATAGCCCCAGGTGTTCACAGCTGATCACAGGGAGCCAGACACCGCTTTTGGCTTTCACTTTGTTTTACTTTAGAATCCTCCTACCTGCACCCCACAGATTCCCATCCTCCTCAACCCTCCCCAAATAAATCTGTCTTCCTTCAAATACTCTGTTCAAGAGAATTTCAGTAGCAGAACACTACCTGGAGATTATAATATTTTAAAAAGATATAATTTAATGGGTGTGCAAGTAATATTTTTTTTTCACTATGATTACATCAGGTCACATTTCCAGGAAGTGAAGTTAGGAAAAGGCCATGGAAATCAACATAGCTGATTGTACTCAGTGCCTTAAATAATTAATCTATTCAAAGCTCCAATGAAAGAGAAGGAGAAATTTCTTGGAACTTGCCTAACTTCATTCAGTGCGCTTGTCTAATAAATGCTGGTCCCTGGGACATCCAAAAATGAACAGCAAAAGAGAACTCCAGAATTCACCATTTCTAGTTCTGGCCTCAAAATGCAGCCTCTAGAACAGCTAACCTCAGAAAACGGAAAACTCTATCCTTGAAAGGTTTTTTACTGTTCTTGACAGAGCTGATTGATATATCATTTGCACCTCACAATCAAAATCAGTGTCACAAGACAGAAGAGCTATATTCTGATATTTCATATGTACCAGCTTGCAAATTATATAGGAGAAGGAGCTGCAGTTTTACCCTTTCAGTAATTGACTGATGGCCATTTTACAAAATTATGTTACCATTTTCCTGGTTTACAAAATCAGTTACTCATAAGAAATAGTTTTGAAATTATGAGCTACTGAATGCACAGACAAGTCTCATCTCATTCACAAAATGTATTATCAATAGAAGTCTTCGAGTTCTGTTCCATTTGGTCTTTTTTTTTAAGTTGTAGTCTTTGGATATTTAAAAACCTCCTACTAAGCATGTCTTTTATGTAATAAAAGATAAGAAAGAGTATAACCCAGTCAACTGCAGTCAACAGCTGGACTAACACATACATTCTCAGCTTAATAATGTTGATCCCTCAGATAAAATTTCATTAAGCAAAAACTTACACCAAAAGTCAGTGATGCTAAATTCTTTGTACCCATTTCTCTGCATCAAAACACACACTTTATAATCTGATCTGTTTCAGTTACTTTCTCTATACACCTGAATGTTCCAATAAAACTTCACAAAATTGAGTTTCAAATAAGTATTTCAACTCAGGCTGGTGCAGACCAGAGGTAGAAACACTGAGAACACTTTGAAAAATATTTTGATTTCAAGATTTTCATATCATCAGAGACCAATAAGCTACTAATTAAGAATTGGTAACCTGCTGAGAAAACATCTTCTCTAGATTCCAATAAATTGAAAACAGAAGTACAAATTTATCTTTGAACTAATAAATTAATCAATCATCTAACTGCACAATACTGGTTTTTATCATTTATAATTTTATCACTTACAGCAAGTGCAATCTAGTAAAATGGCTTAAATAATAAGATACTGTTCTCCTTAAAAGGAAGTCCCATAACAGACACACAAACAAACAGCAAATTAAAAAGCCCTAATAGCAGTCTTTCTATTGGCTTTTTTTTTCATTATAATTGCACATCGATTACCATCATGCATGTTTAATTATGAGGACAAAGATCTGACCAAAGCATTTTAGCATCTCTAATTGTGTAGGCTTTTAACAAGGCACTGTGCAGTGCTTGTCATATGGTCAGAAAAACTATCAAGTCAGAGCTGCCTTCAGCAAACACCATCTTTCCCACTGACAGAAACACTCAGCACTTGTTGCAGTTCATTCACAAGGAGTCTCTCCAGCTCAGTTACACACTCCTGCAAAATATCTGTTTGCTATGATAGTAAGAAATGGGGCTTCTGTTCCCACTTCTTTGGGCTTGTCATTTTCATTGGATGAAATTCAGATTAATATTGCTAATATCAGACACTATCTGCAAGGTCTTTTTTGGTTGGTTTGTTTAAAAAACTCTTAATTGGTTTTCAACACAAACTCATTTAAGTTAATAAGCTTGCCTTGACTTGCATACATTGTCTTCTGCTAGCAAGGGAGTAAAATCAGGGCTTTTCTCATCAAATTCAATTTAAACTTCTACACAGGTGTATATCACAGCAGTCTTACCTAGAAACTCAGCAAGATTTACAGTCCTTGTTAAGGAACGATGAAAACTGCCTTCTCCTTTTGCCTTCATTCGTTTCAGGAGGGGTCTGGAAGTAGATTAAGTGAAGGAACAAAACAAATTGTCCACGTCCTTGTCACCAGTCACATAACTGGTCCACTAGCACTGCAAAACTTGTGAAGTCTCATGCTCTCTTCTATTGCATTTTTCTGCTTAAGTGTAATGTAGAAACTTTATACCTGGCACTTGATGAAGGTCCATATTTCTGGGATTGCAGAAAGCATGGCAGAGAATAATCAATTTGATTTTGCAGAAAATGGAGGGAAACAAACAAATGAAATAGAAAACCCAAAGCTATCTATGTCCCTGCAGATACCTTTACATGTGGAACCACAACAAAAGAAGTTATTGGTGTCCTACATATCACAGGACTGTTTGGCACAAGAGTCCCACCTCATCTTTGTCACCCTGGGAGGAATTGAAGAAGAAATGAAATGTCAACATGTAGAATGCTGAGAGCTGCAGGATGGAAATGAGGAAAGAAGAGCTAAAGGAGGTTGTGGCCCCCTGCTTCCATGGAAGAAGACTTGAGGGAAAATTTCAAAATGTCCCCAAAACAAGAAGGAAGAATGAGGATGCAAGGCCCATGTGTGCTTTTTGCACCTAGTTCAGACAGTAGAATTAAAAGTGAAGTAAGCTACTGGTTTTGTATTTTTTTTAGACTGAAACACTTCAGAGCAGGGATTCTTTTTTATTCTTTCTTCAGCACAATGACAGCAAATGCCTCAACGCCTCTGTGAGATGTAAAGAGGGAAGGCAGTACCTAAAGAACTGCACATAAGGCAATGTGGCCGAATGCATTGGGAGAAAATTCCTGTTGTCAATATATTTTTTTTCCTTCTCAGTGTTTAATGTTTACTGTCCAGAGTATTTAAGGCTTGAGTTTTGCATTGACGTTTTTAGGACTGATGACAGGCTTGAAGCTAAACACACATTCAGATGCTTTAGCACAGCAAGAGACAATAAGCCCAGCACAGCAGAGGATTAAATCTACACTATAGCCACTGCAGCCTTCACATTGCTTTATTGCTAATTTTTGCACATATGTCTGTGATCAGTTATAGGCCTCTGACATATGGTGAGTGCACCTGCTAAGTTAGGCAGGGCTATTGCCTCAAACAACACGGACACTTATGGCAGGATCTGTAAGGGTATAAATAAGGGATTATAATGTCCCTCATTCTGTAGTGCTTTGCATTCCCCAAACAGCACTGTGGCAATGCAATAACCTCAGATAAACAGTCTAAAATGTTTTGTAAACATGATACAAAATAGATTCATCACTCTCCCACAGTTAAGCAAATTTATTATTAATTATGCAAGATTCAAATTGATAAAGTGTATTTTCAGGATTTGGTGCTCATTTGCATGATTTAGAGTGGAATATGAGCAGGCCACTTATCTACCCACAGTCACGTTTTCATCTGTAAAAATACATAAATTGCTCAAGAAATTGGCAACCACATTTGTGTGAGGGAGCCATAAAGTTCAACCAGTCTGTCACAGAGCTGGGCAATAGCATTTACATGTTCCTCCAGCACCAACCTCCCTGATTTGTTCTCTCTACATCTCCCAGGGATGTTCCCCACTGCCCAATTAATGCCCTGTAAAATTGCTCACCTGCAGAGCCTTTTATACCCAGGCCTCTGAGCAGAGCTTTAATCCCTCTGCTACACACCCCTTCCTGCCAGGCTGCCGTGGCTCTTGATGTATTTTCAAGTTCAACCCGAGTGCTGAACAGCCTCTCCTGCTGGTTTTCCAGCACTTAAATAGGTTATTCCTTACCAGATCCCTTAGGCCCTACCTGTACACCAGACTCTCCAGACCACAGCTGTAGTCAGGCTTTTAAAGCAACTGTTTCACACATCTGAGAGCGTTATTCCCCATGTTTATTCTGCTGTGTTTCACCACATCTGTTTTGGCATCAGCCTCTTCTGCCAGATTGGAAATAGTATGACAGCAGCTCTGCAACTGCCCATATGATGACTCTCTCTGTAAAAGGGCTTTTTAGGACAAAGAACATCAAGTTCAAATCTCAGAGATTTCATGGCATTTAATGCCACATCCCTAGATCTGGTCCCCAGATCTAGGTTCTGGATTGTATCTGCCACATGGATTTTTGCAGGAAGTCACATTCTGTTTCACTTATCAGGAAAAAATATTGAAAATAATGTATTTCACTCAAAAATATCAGGAAAACATCTTTAAATATTTGAATGCAATTAAATACAAAATCTCAAGATCTCATTTTGAGTTTGGACTTGAATATCTTTTTTCTATGTACCCATGTAATTTTATATTCTGGGATGCAATATCAAATCCTCAGGCACAAGAATAAGAAAGGAAATTTTTTCATTTTATGCAGTTCTGATTATTTTTGTAAGGGTATTGAATGTGTGGCTAACACCACTGTGGTAGAGGTAATTAATGAAGTATTATTATTTTCCTCAGTGTTATTTCTGTAACCCTCTGTACACTCTGGCAGCCTTTTTGCAATATTTTTTTCTTACTCCTCAATTAAATCATTCCCCATGCTTACACCTGAGTACACAGAATATATAGTTCGAATGACATATTTCAAATTCAGGCTTTTGAATCTCTCCTGTCCTAGTCCTGCTAGCAATTTTTGCCTATGAGGATTCTCCAGAGCACATTACCATCAAAATCTGCCAGAGATACTGTGCAATATTAGTCAAGACATCTTTAATAATGCAAGAAAGGTCAGCAGCTCACAGAATATCAAGATGCATATTGAAGAATTATGAATCTTTTTCTCTGTGCAGATTTCATAGGTATTCTTTGGGGTTTTTTCCTGATTCATTTTATGCCAACAGCAGAGGACTTGTTTGATTTTCAGCGTATACCAGAAAGAAAGAAAGAAAGAAAGAAAGAAAGAAAGAAAGAAAGAAAGAAAGAAAGAAAGAAAGAAACCTTTCTTATCAAATCAGAGTATGAGTGTCAGTATATAAATCACTTCTCATATGTCAGTACATAAAAATAGTGTAGGGATCAGGTATGTAACATGCTCTTTGCATGAAAGGTAGCTAATTCCTTATAATTCAATTAGAAACTGCATTGTAACTCCATGTGGGAAAGTGACAGCCAGAGCTCATGGCTGTGCAGGCCATGCCCTCTCCAGGCCATTGAACACAAGGAGCTAAATTCCATATTTTGTTCTTTCAATGCCACAAAAATTAATGTTGCTTTACAACTAACAGGTTTTTCCTGGAACAACTCAGGATGTGATCACATAACAGGGCCCTGACCTCTTGACTACATAATGCTTTTGTGATCAATAGCACAGAAATTAATGTGTTTATCATATCAGAGCATATTAAAAATTTCATACATACAGTCACTAATTACCTCCAATGCCTATGATACAGCATTTTTAAATGTTGGTCCATTGCTTTCAAAATTCTGCACAGGAATAAGTTGAATTAGGCAGTCTGAAAAATCAAACCCAACTAATTTCTTCTGTTCTCTCCAGGTCATTAATCTTCATGGGACAAATTACCACCAGCAGCTCAACAGAGTGGCACTGATGGACTGGGGAGAAAACAAAGTCACTCTGGCATAACTGAGGGCCTAGCATTTGCCTTGCATTCTCTGCAACTTTTTCCTTGAATTTTCCCATATTTCCTTTTTTCTTTCTTTTTTTTTTTGGGCAAATTATTGGAATTTATTATTTTTAATTCATGCATTTTTTTAGAATTATTCATTCAAGCTCACATTGAGCCATCCTCTGCTGAACAACATGACTACTTTGACGGCAATTTGACAAAGCAATTTTTCACGGGTTTTTTTGCAAGTAATTCTGCAAGAATAGCAGAACTATTCTGATACAGGACTAGCAGAACAAGTCTTATAACATTTAGAAATTACACAGCATCCTGGTATA
This sequence comes from Alethe castanea, assembly GCA_024734035.1. Classification (NCBI taxonomy): domain Eukaryota; kingdom Metazoa; phylum Chordata; class Aves; order Passeriformes; family Muscicapidae; genus Alethe; species Alethe castanea. Next base: position 6,130 of record JANRGV010007129.1, on the reverse strand, counting down.
GACTTAGAGGCAAAATATTAATATTAAACTAAAAAGCTGTTAGCTGAATTCAGGGAGGTTTGTCATGATGAAAATGTGAGTTCTCCACACAAATGTAACAGCAATGCAGGAAGATGAGTTCCAACTTAACAAAAATAAGATTTTAAAATCTAATTATAAACACAATACTAAAAAAGTCTATTTCATTTTCCCAGACAGAAACTACGCTCTTTTCAGTGTGGTGTGATATATGCACAAATTACCTCCAGGTCACATTTGCTTTTGTCTGAAAGCTTAAGGGGAAAGATACTCCAGCCTTTTTCTTTAACCTATAGCAGTACAGCCAAAGGCAGTGATGAGGTCACAACAGTACATAATAAGCTATCAGTAAAGAAAATGGTGCCATATGTTGCTTTTCCCTTGCTGTACTTAGTTATCTGGAAAATGATCAACAGTAGTTGCAGCTAAATCATACCCTATTTTTCTGTTATCAAGTGGGGTTAAAAAGTCATGTAAATAAATATACATGAACTAAACAGAAACAGCTGGAAAGTTCCCAGAAGAGACCTCTAACAACCTCCAAGTTGGATGGACCGTGGTAGATCAAGGGATCATTATTAAGATGAAAAGCTTACACCAAACCTGCTGTGAAATTCAATCTGCTGAATTTTAAGCATTGATGGTACAAAATAGAAAGTACTAAATGGCAATATTTATTAATTCTTAAAAGGCAAGATGATGAGAGAGTTGTTAAATTTTCTGCATTCCAAATGTGCATGGTGCAAATTGCTGAGATAAAAAAAAAAATCTGTAGGTACCTCCTGTGAAAATCAAACATTTCAGGCAAACTCCTTCTTGTATAGGTTTTCTGGAGAAAAAAATTATCAGCATCATTAGTGCTTTTGGGTTTTCTTTTAGAGGCTTTAGACCAACTTCATTTTAGAGAAACATACCACAGAAGTGACTGGAGCTAAATCTCAACTCTTGAAGGAAGGAGCTTTTTTACCTTGATAGACCTGTGCTATTCCAATTGTATTTGATGGGATTATGCTCCTGTGCCTAACAAATAACTAAGATGACAGCTGTCTGAGACTGCAAGTGCTACTCAGTGTCTCACCATCCTTGTGGAATACCTGCTCCCTGAGTTGTTTCTAAACCAAGCTAGAGAAGAGTCTCACAAGTCGCCTGCAAAGGAGAAGCTCGGCATCTCTCCTGCAGGGAGAGGTTCACATGGTGTTTACACTGCGTGCTGAGTCTCCCTGCAGATGCCACCCTCTAACTCGCTCAGCGCTTCCCAGCTAAGATCTGTTACCAGCCACAAAGTCCAAATGTTTCAAGTCTCAACAATTTCTCTTGAATGAATGAACAAAAGAAAGCTCCCTGCTTTTTATAGCCGTTTTCGTATCCCCAAAGAAGACAGTGTGGCAGTAATTAGTTATACTTGTTGAGAGATTTGCACAGGAAATGCTCCCTCCACACACAAGTCATGTGGATTTCTGTATATTTGGAAAAATATTTAGACTTCTGTCATGGCTTTGCCATCTGTGTTCCTTGGCAATCATACTCCTTGGGCAAAGAGCTATGCTGACAATGTAAATTAGGTCAGAGTGACATTGGTCCTCTGGGGATGCTGGAAAATCTTCAAAACTGCTGAAGAATAACCTGTAACCCTGCAATGCTGTAACCTGGGAGGATTTCCTCATTACTTGAGGCTGTATTTTCAAATTATAACTTGCCCTGATCCTTTTAGTCAGCACAGAGCCACATTCCACAGCTAGCAATCTAGTGTCTAGCACTTGGGCTAGCTTAGCCAGACATTTGTCCACTGGAAAAGTGAAGGATTTCACTTTAAGCATTAAAAAATATTTCAAATGGCAAAACTCAACTGTTGAAACACTACAAACAATTTTCTCTCCAGAAAGATAGTTCTGAAAAGTGACAAGATCCATGGTGTGATGCTTGCTTTCTGCTTCAGGCAGTTCCCACATTGAAGCCCATTGACAATATTTTGAGTAAATCAAATAGACTTATTCCTAAAAGCTTGACCCAAAGAGTTTACATTCTCTTCTGGCATAGGGTAGCATATTTTAATTGCTTTAAAGCTGCCATATCAACAGGTCCCTCTGAATATCCATATACCTATGTGCCAAAAACCTGGGAGCTGTAAGAAAATGTGGCTTGAAATCTGGCTGAGGGAGGGATCTATTTATAAATCAGGTCACAGGGCTCACGCTTTTAGCAAAGGGAGAAGTTTAGTACAAGAGTATGGGGAGAGTAGAACTTCAATCAGTTATGAAGTTGATTTTCTTTGGTTATGCAGTTTCTAAATGGGCATCTGTTTCTGCGCTATCTTACTTTAATCTTACGACACTTATAAGCATGGCGCATTTTATAGGAACTTGGAAAAAGTTTCCCTGTACAGATCCCTCCGTTCTGCCTATCTGGGATATGTTCTTGGAAGATAAACTGATATAAACGGACAAAAAAGCACCTTTGTGAGTTGATTTGTGAAAATTATTTCAGTGAGTAAACGTACTTCCTTACTCTTGACATACAGCCTCATTATGTTTTCATAAAAGATCTGTTCTCTCCTGAGGACTGGAGGTATAGGAATCTCAGGTGATTCTATGGTACCCATTCAAAGAAACTTTTGATATGGATGCTATTTTTAAAAAGAACACTTAGCAATGGAGCAGGTGACCTGGTTTTTTCAGGATGAAGCCCACCCTTGCAAACAGAAGAGAGAAAAACAACCACTTACCTATAAGTGGAAAAGAGCCTTAGTCACACTAGGAGCCCACCCTGCCTTTCTGCCATATCTTGCTTACAAAAGTCTTTTCAGAAAACAAGAATAAAGCACTTCAAGGACTGTCTTTACAAGTGTCGACTTCTTTTATAACCATCAGAGTGTAGCATCTGGAAATAAAAAGATAACAAATGAAATGTGCAAAAATATGCATAACCAGGTGTTTGGACTGCTCTTTTCACCCGAACTCCTGCCTATAAAACATCAATCTGCTATTATCCTCCTTCCAGATAAATAGGCAAGGTAGTTAAAAGTGACCTGCCAAGAAACTTTTAACTTCTGAGTGCATCATCGCAGCAGGCACAAGATTTTTCCCTGATGAGTGCAAATTACTGCACCTGTAGGACTGGTGGGTCTCTGTGGCACACGAAGAGCAATACACTCTACCCTGTGTAAAAGAGTGAATTTTACTTTGCATGATAACGAGCCTTTTGTATCTTGAAAGTCACTAACAAAGTACCTCTGCAGGAGGCCCACTGTGTTAGTCTTCATTAAAGGATCCAAATCGATAGATTAAGCAAAACAAAATGGTAGCAATTCTGCCTTAGCCTGAAGCTTTTTCTTTGCACTCTTGAGCTGTATGGGAAGCACTGGAACAAAAAAAAAAAAAAAATTGCCACTGCATCAAGCAATGAGACTTAGAAAAAAAACCAAAACTTAATTTCAGAAATCAGCACTTAAGTAGAAATGAGGCAGGGACATCTCTAGACAAAGTCTAGAGATGGATTTGCTGCTAAGTAAAATAGAAGAAAAATTGGAAAGCCCTGGAGTCATTTAAGAGATGTGACATTGCAGATGCAGAAGCAGCAGGTACCCAGGTACCCAGCACCTCTTCTCCCTTAGCGGCTCCCTAGCAGATCATGGCAAGTGGCTTCCTCCCTAACCTGTAGAAAAATGTCCCATTTAATTCAACCATCTCCAACAGACACAAACTTATCTGGCTCACATTTGCTTAGCTCAAAGGAAATGTCTGGTGAAACTTGGAACTCGGTGGAACTCACTAATCCTGCACTGCTTAAAATTCTTTGGTTGTGGGTAAGAGATCTATGCTAAATATTAAAAAAACATTGGGAATCTCAATTCTGATAAGCAGGCTTTTGTTATCCTTCCTCTTTTGGAAGCATCTTTAGTAACAATCTTAAAATAATGTTTAGTAACAACTTAAAGGAATCTAATAAAACTTCATCTCTATTTAAGGATGTGAGAAAGAGCCCCACTACAAGAGAGAATACTGGGAAAGAAGGAGACCTGAGGGAAAAGAAAAATACTTCCATCAAAGAAAGAACTGGGACCGTCTGTAAGAGCTGTAGAGCCCAGAAGCTTGGCACAGTAAAATCAGAGAATGTTTCTGCTTTCAAAATGGGAAGTTATTACAGTTTGCAATCAGAAAGGAGATGAAAGCTGCGCCAATGAACTGAAGCGCCAAACTCACACTTGAGAAACCACAGAACTAAGTGCCTATTAAAAAGCCAGAAATCAGACAGAGAAACATGCAAGGGACAAGGTTAACTATCATCAAAGGGAAGAATTGAAAGAAGGTCGATAACAGCTTGGACAGGAAAGGAAGATGAATAGAAAATTGTTCTGGACCACCTCAAACCCCTGCTCAGCAGAAGGGTTTTGATGGGATTTGAAGTGACCAAGAAGAATGTGTAAGATGTGTCTTCCTTTCTCTCACTAAGTGAAGGGAAAAAAAAAAAAAAAACAAGACAGAAAAGAAAGACAAGTCAAAGTCAGATAAACCTCCTTGCAAGTTCCTGGGATTTGCTTTGGACAAAGGACAGACTTTCAACCGGATGCTAAAATCACCTTTTTAAACCACAATTTCAGAAAAGTACTCTGCATATTTACATAATACAAGTCACTTTATAATCACAGGACTTTCTGTGTATTTCACCCTTCCGTGTATTTTATTTATATTGAATCCTTTTTTACTATTGACAGAGACATAACTCATTTGAAACTCTTTGAAAAATCCCCAGCTGGTTATCCTGCTTGCCCAGACAAGAACCAGAACAGCAGATATCTCAAACACTGCAATAATCTCATCAAGAAAACCAAAGCAAAATATGTACTATAAAAACAGTCTATGAAAAGCAAATGGGAGGAAACTGCTCTGATGAGATATGAAACAAATCTAGGCAATCTCAGAGAAGAATTTCTTCCGGCACAAGATACTCAGACATTTTGGTAAGTTCTTTTGGCCCCTTATGCTTCAAGTTCCTCACCCATCTAAGAGAAATAACAAGGTCATCAAAGCTTTGAGGTTTTTGCTTCGGTGCAAACACTTTGGAGCTGTGATTTTCTGGTGACCATGGCCTCTACTGCAATGATTCTCTGCTTCTAAGCATCACTTTAATGCAAAGAAATTTTAATTCCTGGTGCTCTCAGTGGGAGTAAATTACTTTTCAACAGGTGACAGGAATTTATTGGGGTGGAGTTGGTCCACAGTTGTACTATAGTCAATCCAGCCATTGGAAATGAATGAGGAGAAATATTTGGGAGGGGAAGTAAAACTGCTTCTGGCCTCCAGAAGCCTGAGTGAGGTTTGGTGTGTGAGTCAGGGTCCAGAGCCATTGGTGGTACAAGCTACAACCAGAGCTACCAGCCAGGCAGAGGGACAGGGAAAGAGCATTCGCAGGCCAAGGAGAAGTGGGGCAACCACACTGAGCTCAGCAGGTCTTTCAGATCTGCCAGGGTAAGACAAATGGAGGGGCCAGATCTACAAATCCTTCCATCTTCTTTCTTTCAGATGTCATTGCTCTTTGCTGTTACAGCACACTGATTTGCTCACTGAAAAATGTCTTCAGCAAATGCCAACAGTGACCAACATAGAGATGTCCAAACTGTGACAGCCACCAAAAGGCTCAGTCCTGCTTTAAAACCCCTTGGGAAAGCCACATGAATAATGAAGTATAAAAACACCCAGAAAGACAAATTTCTTGCAGATCAGTGTGCTAAACAAGACAGAACTGATGGACAAAATGGGCTGCTGCTAAGAAGCAGCTCGCTCAGCCCCTGTCCTATCTGCTATCTGCAGACAACACAGTTACATTCTGTAATTTTTCCAAATAACATCTCAAACTCTATGTATTGAAAGAAGAGGTTTAGTCAAGATCAAGGACAGTGGTATTCAGCTGTCATGGTGATAAAAGCTTGAGAGATTGTCTAAACGAGCTCTTGATTCATGCAAGCATAAGTAAAGCAGAAGCCAGCAGGTGAGAAAATGGCAAACTGAGTTCCTTCCAGGGGTACAAATATTAAACTGTTGTCCTGGTTTTAGGGACAGGTGTCTGCCAATAAAAAGACAGAAGCTCCCTTTTGAAAGAGAGAATTCAATTTCAC
>JANRGV010007053.1:0-26588 GCA_024734035.1 Alethe castanea | reverse complement strand
TACTTGATTTTGCTTTTAAGATTCATGGTTCTACTTTAATCACCAAAATTCCAAAGACACAAAAAATTAAATGACAAATGTTGAACTTAGTTAAACATAGTGAATCTGTCTGTATCTTTAATAAAACATTCCTTACAGCAAAGAAATTTGATAGAAAAATTAAAAAAAAAAATTTTGTCTAGTAGCTTGTGCAAAAAGATGTAATTTTCTTCTCTAGATTGATAAATTATTCTCATTTAACCTCCTTCTTTGGTAGGAAATGTTGGGTTACGTGAGTGACCTGAGCCTGAGGCTGCAAATCTGAGCATTCAGAGAAATTAGGAAATTGTGCAGAGCACACAGAAAAGGAAGCTTTTGGCTCTTGATTTACTACTTGAAACCTAGACTGGTTAGCAAAGAATATATAATTTGTGGTATTACCCTAGGCCTTGATTTCACTTGTCTGCATGCTTGTGTCCTGCTTCTTAGTAAATCCAGCTCCTACCATTCTTCTTCAAGTCTTAGGGATTTTTATCTTGGGCTGGGGCTAGCTTTGTGATAATATTAATTTTTGTAGAAGTCAAGTCTGCTTGGGGAAAACCCCTTCTAATTCTGATCTGCCTCAATTGCCCTTTCAGTCAGGCCTACTTCCTTCCAGATATTTGAACACATAGCTTCTATGTAACAGTCTAACCTTCACTGAAACGAAAAATCCCAGATTTTACTACTTTTGGACTCCAGACTTTTGGGTCACGTTTGTGTTTGATAGTCTTGGTGTCCTTCTACCATGTCCATTTAAATGTCTATTGGGCTGAAGATCATAATGTCTGCCCCTTCTGCAAATGAATATTTTGTGTGCTTTTCTTTTGCAGAGCAAAGGAGCTCTTTGTGACAGACAAATACAGAGAACATGACTCTGTGACCTATCCCACTTCAGAGTGTTGAGAATTTATAAAGTTTTAGTCCATGGTGCAGATGGTTCACCCAAAAATTCCAGGTCATATGGAGTTCTAAAACGGATGACTTGGACCAAAGCCCACAGAACCCATATTTTAACCTAAAAACACAGGCAGGAAGAGTCAAAACATGACTACCAAATATGTCCCAGCATTTCCTGGGCCTGAATGCTCAATGTTTACACTGCCATGAATTAGACTGGGAATTTAAACATACCATTTTGTTAAAAGATTATAAACTAAACTAAACTAAACACTGATCTTGTCTTCTAAGGTTCAGACAGCTCACCATGCATGTAAATGATATTTTACATAAACCTTTACTATCAAAATCATTTTTGATTCCTTTGTGGGCAAGGCAGTACCCAGAGGCTATGTTCTTCAGCAAAGTGGGTATTAGCTTCTCTTCCCTATGTCTATTTGTTACCTTTCTTCAATGCTGTAAAAGCAATATACTGGACAGTGTAAGAATTTTTTTTTTTCATTAAGGACTGACTTTTGCATACTTGTCTTTAACTATGGACATCCATTCTTCTGAGACATTTCTCATAAGAGCAGGAGAAAAATAAGCAATACAATTTGGATTAATTTATTAAAGAGCGAGAGATGTAATTTTTTAATTTTTTCCATCTAAACCCTTTCTGTCTTCCTCTTCAGAAGATTTTAAATACTCTCTTTTACTAGCTTCCCTATTAGTACCTCTAATTCAGTTTCTAATTTGTGAAAATCGCACCTCTTATCCCACACATCTAGCAAGGCCCTAAATGCACTGTTGATATGGCAATGTCTTTTAAGCACAGCTGTCTTCCCCAGAACTCCAGTTGAACACACACAGTTCACTTTACAGGGAATGATTTACAGTTCACTTTTTCAGGGATTTACAGTTCACTTTTTCAGGGATTCTTAATAGGAAATTGATTAGTAAATTTTTTCTTGCATCAGAAGTCCCTCACAGTATTTTCGCACATAGCATTAAATCACACTAAGGTATTGTCTCAGCTGGGTCAGGGTGCTGTGCAGCATTTAGAATCCTTCTTCTCCCCTGATTTTGCTTCTCAGTAGTAAAAAAAAAAAAATCCTCCCCATGTCACCAGCCAGTATTAAACTTTTTCTTCTCTTCCTACACTCTTCAATTTTTCTGAGTCCTGCTCAGAAAACAAGAAGGAAGGTCTTAATTGCTTAATAAATAATTTCTTAAAACCTCAGGCTTCTTCCACTCCTTGCCACCAAAGTACTGCTTTGTCATTCAATCATCTGTCTGGAGAACTCTGGCTTGAAAAACTGTTGTAGAATTAAAAGTTGATTCGTACAGATGAGCTTCCATGCAAATAAATTATCATCAAAAGTTAAAGCCACTGTGCTGCCAGGGCTCTGTCACTTTCTCTGAGAATTGCTGTGTAAAGCGTAAAGGCAAGAGAAAAGACAGATAAGTTCTTGCATATGTTGATAATAGAGAAATTACAATATCAATTCTGTTGCATGCTATGTGCATACATACACACATTTCCTTGGTTGTCGCAATATTCAGAATTCATTGATGTTGTGTATAAAACACTGGGCAGCACAAACAAGTGTTTTCTGAATTGTGAACAGGATTTTCATTTGAAATTAATGTTATCCACCCGGAAGGGATGTCACTGAAAATACAAGGGTTGCAAATAAAGTAAATATGCACAGGTGTGGTTTCAGTTCACAGTAAGAGCTTTAGTACACACATTTTACCCAGAAGATTCCTCAACACTGCATAAAAATACACTACACTATAGCATAAATGAAATTTCAGCACTATATTTTATTAATTAGAAGACAGGATCCAATGAAAAACTAATTGCTAGGAAAAAAAAAATCTCTCTAAAAGAGGAGAGAGATGCTGGTCCACTTAATAGTCTTCCATTCACTTCAGTGGAATTAGATCATAAACATTTTGTACAGCAGATTATCTTCTGGATCAACCCTAATACATGCTTCTTCTGGCCTTGGCATTCATTACATTAGTGGCAAGAATGCAGCTCGGAGGAAATGCAAAGGCTCAGGTGGATGGTCAATTCAGCAGGAAGCTGTGAAAACAAAATGGTCCCAATCTCAAAACAGTAGGGTATTGGTTTGTAAATCTAGCTCCCACCAGGTGATGTTCTATCATCATGGATATTTCCTGCTGTGTCTTCTGCCCTTTGCATTAAAGTTCCCAGGCACTCACCCGTATAGTCCTCCTTTTGGTAAATTTAAAAGGTTAATTAGCAGCTTCTTTTCTTTAGTACCTTATTTAATAAAACCATTGGAATCCCCACCTTGCACTCCACAAAATATTAATCTTCATACAAGATCTTGTTTGCATTGTTGGCATAGGTTAATCTGTTGCCTTGGTGATGGACAATATGGGATTTTTTTTGCCACAAATGTTACTCCGTTCCCCAAAGAAGGAAGGTAAATGCATGATGCAAATAGCCTCTTAATTCCACCTTTCATCTGAACTTACATCTTTAAAATAGAAGTAATTAGAAGTGAATTTCAAAGCATTCTGAAGATATCTACTTTTCCCTATCTGTCCATAAATAGAACATGATATTAAGATGCAAAGAACATCAGTATTAATTCAAATTAACTCTGTCATTTAATTATCTACTTTTTTATATGCCATCTCACAGCTTCAGTAAGAGACCACTACTGAGCAATCAGGTTTGATTCCAAGCCCCTGCTCATCTTCTTCCATGTACAGCAAATAGATCAAATCTACAAAGCCAGAAGTCACAGGCAGAGTTATTTTTAGCACAGTCACATGACTGGAATTTGGAGAAAAAAATAGCACCGTTATTGAGCATCCCTACTGTGAATGCATCATGGGAAAGAACCATGTAACAGTTCTTTTTCTGACACAGTTAAGAAAATGCAGAAACTAAATTTAATCATGACATGACCAGTCTTGAGAAAGGTTTTCTGTAAAAATCCTGAAATTTCCTTACTTTCTTTTTTTTTTTTTTTCAGCAATGGCAATAATAAACAAGATAGCATGCTGTAGGGAAAAAATGCATCTACTTTTATGTACACCCATGAAATCTTCAATTGCCACGATTATTTTAGCACTATTTTTTAGATCATAGAAGAGTAAAAATCAGGAACACTAGACTGTCAGTGTCTCAGGAAATAGATAAAAATTACAGTAGACTGATCACTGCAATAAAAGTGACAAGAGAAGACAAGCCCACACTCCTTTGCTTTGCAGACAGAGTTAGGTCAACACATATCAGACTCTATAAATCAAAACTACAAGTGATTGCTGTATTTTGTGCTATATTTTTTCTTTTTCACTTGAATCATTAAAAGTGTAGCTATTAGTTTTATAAATCCAAGCCTTGGTTTGAATTTTTAAATACAGACATGGACACTTTTTTCCGAACTGTTAACTCTTCAGCCCTACAAAAAATCAGCAATGCATAAGGAAACTAACTTGCATTTTTGTCCTAGATTGTCTACAGATTTATGCTGCAATGGTAATAAGCCAATTGGCTACATGAGGAAAAGGGAGGAACCAACAGGAACAAATGCTGGAATCTATTGTTCTATCCATTCTGGCTCTATGCCTATCGAGTTTTCAGGTACACAAATTCTTACTGCATCTTAAAGAATCAGAATCTGTAAAGATACAATTTTCTTCTTTTCTCTACTCCCTTGGTTGTTCTAAGCAGAGAAAAGATGGAAGTAATTCAAACTGGCAGCTGCAGGCAAATTTGGTGGTAAAAATAGTAACTAAGAGCTTGGAGCTGTTTCATAAGATCATTTCTCCAGCAGTGAGGTTTCTGTTTAGACAGAGAAAACTAGAGCTTTTAATTCTCTAGATGAGTTCTGGAAGCAATAATTCTAACAAGTGAGGTTGTTTATAAAGCCTATATGATGTCCAGCACTATTACAAAATCTCTTTGTCTTGCAATGCTCAATACTTGGAAAACTTGCAAATTAATACATTGGCTGCTAGTCCAAAGGATGGCTGTTGATTTTCTCTTGCCCAGGAGGAGAAATTACAACAGATGAGAGCTCAGTAGTGGAGCCAGTTGACACATTCCAAAAAATTACTCACATTATTATAAAAAAGTTATATTTTGCGAACATTTTTTGATCATTTCTCATGAGCAGAAGGGACAGGGCATCGGGGATAATTCCATGACACTCATCTAACTCTGTAAAAAACCACCAAGGCCTGGAAGGCATTCACTGAAATGGGCCTTTTGTACATGCCACACTAAGCACCAGACACGGGCAGCCCAAGTATGAATGCACTCCTGGGTGCACAGCAAAGTGCCCCAAGGAGAGGGGATCTGCAGAGCATGAGCACATACAGGCACAGACATAGAGATGCTGGCATTACACACAGAGCAGCTTGCAAACAGCTGGATGCTTTTGTTCTGTGTGGTACAGACACAGTTTTATGTGGGGGGCAGAGGAAATAGGAGGCCTTTGTGCCCCACAGTCCCTCCCTTACATAAGGACCAGGCTGAGCAACAAGGCTCTCCACCCGTTCCCTGACTCCTGCCCTTGAGGCAGAGGCAACAGCAGAAAAAAAAGGACACTATTTAGAGAGAAATCGAGGGATAAATTTTCTGCTTTTCCCTGCCATGTGGCAGCAACACATCACAGTGGTGGCTGTGTTTCTTGCAGGAGATGAAAACTGACTGCCTGCTTTGTCATTTAGGGAAGCACTGCCCTCCCTCAGCTCCAGGTTCAGCACAGCTGAGCTTCTTGTGGGGGTTAGGGTAGAGAGGGAATTTTTGGGTACTTCCAGCACACTGAAATCTTCAGGCAATGCAGTGACCATATTGAGAAGCAGAATACTGAAGTCTTATGCTGCAAGGGAGAGCATTCATGCTGCTGTGCTTTTCTCTTTTTTAAGACAATGCTCAAGGAAATTACTCTCACCTTTAAATTATTACACACCTACAATTGATTATAATAAAGGCATTATTACGCTGATATAACTGTTGCTGGGGATGTGCAATAACATGTAGTTCAAAACTTGTTTTTAGCTCCGAGGAATAAAAAGCTAAAGCAAATTATGTATCTGTCACAAAATGGATAAAGAAAATAAATCTCAGTAGACAGTACAGATGAAGACGGTGTAGATAGGCATAATCTGTTGAGAGATCTGAGGAATTCTGAATACTATCTGTTGACAAAAAATAAGGATAAAGCCAGAAAACAAAAGGTGTGTATATCTAATGGAATTCATTCAGCCACAAGGTTTGGGGATTCACTATACAAAAGGCACGTAATTAATTATGCTTCAATCCTTGACCTATTTTATGTCAGTAAACCACAAATGCTTATGTTCATGCTAAGCTAGAAATAAAAGTAACGCTGTGTCAGCTTTCAGGGTGAGAACCACTACATTTTTGTTGCCTCCCTGAAAGTGTATTTAATTACCTCCTAAGGCTAAAGCCAATAGGAAGGTTAAACTGTGATCCGTTCTTGTTATTCATTACTCTGACTTCTCTGAACTAGAAATGTGTAAGGTTTGCACCAAATAAATACAACAATCTCCAGGCCTATTTGCAAAGTAGTTCAGGATTTCCTCCAGTACTGCCTTGAGGTTTACCTGGTGCAGAAGTCTGAAAGATGGAACTCCTTTTGGACAATCTGACTTAAGACCAAAGAAATGTCACTTTAGATATTAATCCTGAAGTCATACAGCAAAGCATGAAATGGTTTTATAGGCCTTTCAGTAAGTCTTATAGCTAATGGAGGTAGCTAAACTCCTGAGAACCCAAGCAACACTCTAGTTCAGGCCAGCTGTATCTCAGAACAAGGCACAGTCTATATCCTTTTGCTGTCCTCTGTGTCATCTTGAGCTAAGTAGTGCAGAGTGTGTTCCCCATCTCAATAAAATAATGAGCTTTATTTGTCATTCATGGCTAATTTTGGTTATCAACTTACTCCACGAAGGAATCACAGTAGTCACCCAGCCACATGTCAGAAACTTCAAGGTATTTTATGACTTGTGAACAGTACAGTCAGCTCAGCCTGCCTGTGGCAGAGAACCAGAAAAGAAATATTTCACATTGATTCTCTAATAAAACTACAAGCTGCTAGGAATAGCAGACATTCTTTTTTTGCCCCTGATTTTATGTTAACAGCTGTTGTATTTGTAATTTGTGCACTATCTTATTCTAAATTTGCTGCAATATAATTATCATTCAGTTTTCAGAAAAACTGTTACTGGACCCACTGTTACTACTTTATAAAATTGGACCCACTGTTACTACTTTTTGGCCATTTTCCTGAAACAAAGAGAAGACTCTTAATAATAAATATCTAACTATGAGGGTTGTCCTCGTTTTGGCCAGGAAAGGGTTAATTTTTTTTCAATCTCCAGGAGGTGGTGTGACCAGGACGGTAATGGTATTTGATACCAAGGGACTCTCTCCCACTTGCAAGGAGAAGGGCTTTCCTTCCACTAGAGAAAATGTGGTGGGGAGAGATGTCAGGAATAGTTTTATTGTTGTGGGGTCCAGCATGAGCATTTTTGCATGTTCATCATTATTAATTGTTATTAATATTGGTGCTGTTACTGTCCCTTTTTTTTCTCACTGCTGTTTCTGGTAAATTGTTCTTCTCTCAAACCATAATATTTGCCTTTTGTTCTTCCAGTTGGAGGGTTAGATGGAAGTGAGCATCGCCTTGGTTTTAGCAGGAGCCCTAAACTGAAGAAAACTCTCTTTACATCATATCATGGGTATACAGAAATGTGTCATGATAGAGAAGATAGCTAGAATTTAAACTGCTGTGAGTTGACCTTATTTACCCTAAGAAATAAAACAGCTTAAGTAAAACATGTCAGTTAATGCCACTTCCAATGCAAGCCATTAGGACCTTTGGAGATACTGCTACTATTAACTCTTCTAACATTACCATTCAATGTATTGTCATACAAATGAATCTTTACATTTTTCCAGACATTTCTCCCAATCACTTCCACAGTGAGGTATCTCTACACACCTGTGTAAAGCACAAAGCTGTAAAGTTAAGAACAGTTATAAAGATTGAAAAAAAATCCACACGTTGTTATAGTGAATCATTGAATGTCGAAAGTCAAGTCCAGGTGGATTTTATATTTCAAAACTCTTTTAGGAAGAGTTTTTTCATTAAAATAAAATAGTCACATTTTTAACAAAGAGTTGTTCATACAATATAGAAAGACTTTATTACGTCACCTGCAAAACTCACATTGAATTCAGCAGAAATCCTGCAGTCTAAGCAGCACATTACTTTTAAAAGATATGGAAAGAACAATAAATTTGGAGTAAAAAATCCATATGTCTGTAAATAAAATATGATTTAAAAGTGCATTTCTAATAAAGATGTTCTTCTATACTCCCATGACTGGTATCAAGTTGATAATTCACAAGAAATTAGAATTTTAAATGGATAGATAAAACAATAAGCAAAGCTTTTTTTTTTTTTAGTGACTCAAAGCTACATTTTCATTTTAACATATTTCCTTCAGATTTCTTGGTACACATTTCGCTGAGGTGTGTAGTAAACAAACTTCAAATGATGACTAAAGTAGGAATACTGGATCTGTCACCTTAGCTAGCTCTTGCAAACGTGACAAAAAAAATTTCCTTTAGTTGCTACACTGACAATTTTTACATCATTCTTAAAAGCAAGAAGGAGAAGGAGACAGGCAGAGGAAAGTAGGAAAGAAGACAAGGAGCCAGCAAATATTTTGAACTTCTGTTTTTGAGGAAAATGCACTATAGTAGAAAGTGTACTATAGGAAATAAGACAGACACACAGTTCCATGCTGGTGTGTGTGGGGAGGGCACTCACAGGAAGACTCCCAAACCCAAGCCTAGAAACTGCAAGTCATGATAGCATCACTTCTGGAGACTGCTACTAACATTTCTGAACTCCAGAGCTCTCACTGCAAGCCCTTATCACATGAATTTGCTTATTTTATGGAGAAAATTAACTAAGGTTATAACACACGCTATTTTAAAAGAAGGTCTGAAAATAGAAGTTGCTTGTTCTTCAATTTAACACAAGCTTGTCTTGTTGCCTTTCAGCCAGGAAAAAGGCAAAAATATAAATACGGTAAATATATAGCCCCGAAGAACACTTTGCCTTCCTGTCACTTTGAATTTGCGGAGTTCATGTGCTGGATACTACATCATTTTGAAGAGATCTAGGCCTTGAGTTAAAGTAACAAATACTCACACTCTCAAATGCTGAAATCTGAGAGTCATTCCCCACAGGAAACTCAAGTAGATAAAACTCTCACAAGCTCTCTCTTGTAATCATTCTTCCAAACAGGATGTGCAACCCTCATTTTGAAGGTTGGGAATTAAGAACAGTTATGCATGGACTCTGATTTATCTAAGAAAAGAGGAGCTTCTAAAGCATGACTGGACCAGTGATGCTATGCCATACCCTGGATCAAGAACAGGCCAAGCATTCAGTGGTTGCAGTTAAACACTGCCATTCACAGCTGTCTATGACATCGCCCAAGGCAGAAACAACATCAGAAAGTGATTGTGTCTGTGCTTCCTCCGCTCCTGGACCTTTGCTTAGACCACCTTTGAAGGTGAGTAGCCCTAAAACAACAACTAGAAACTGGAGCATGGAGAGTGTAAATATAGGCTGTTTTATGCTGAGTGTGTGCTCAAACATTAATCATCAGCACTGAGGGTCAGTTCTCAGCAGCAATGCTTGAAAAGGGCACTAGTGGTGGGTGAACATCAGAACCCTGTGTTTTTCTAAAAGACTGAGGATTGGCTCAATTTTTTGCAATTAACTTTGAAAGAAAAATATCTAAATTAGGCTTTAGTAAAATATAAGGTTAGACAAGTAAGACTAGACTAGATACTATTTCAATAATAATTTCTCCATAATGTTTTCCTCTGACTAAATGAAAAACCCCCATTCAGGGGATTTAATTCTGATCCCTAGAGTAATTACCTTCCTCGGGATGTTCCTGTAAATCTGTTGACTCTTTTACTGATATACCAGCAGACAGAAGACAGTCCACTTCTGGGACATCAATATAAACTTAATCCTCACATTCATGTTTACCTTAAAATACCACCAATTGCAAACTGCTTCAAGTAAGGACTTTCTGGTTTGGGTTTTTTTAAAGAGATAGAGACCAAGGGTCATCACAGCTTCTTTTCTTCAGCTTCTGGGGCTTGAAATTACCCATCAAGGAGAGGAACTAGAAAAGGAAGTCAGTAGAGAAACTTGAGAGAAGAGCAGCAGAGGAATGGCATGGTTAGTAAGTCCTACTACACAAAGACTGTGAGAAATAAGCAAAAAAAAAAAAATTATAAACTACATAAATTTGCCACTCTGAATGATCTGACTGCTCTAGGTTGAAGATATTGTGTCATCATTTTTTGAGAATTACTGTAATAAGTATCTTGTTGCAGAGGTGCACAAAATCTTTATCAGTGTTAGTCATAATTCTGCCAGACACTTTGCAGCAATTAAAACAGTAACTGTTGTTTCATTGCATCCCCAAAATGCAGAAGAGATGATATAAACTACTGATTTTTCAGAAACATTTCATCTGAGGACTGGAAACCTCTGATTATAATTAAAAATGCACAGCATATTTATAACCAACCTGCCAGCTAGAAACCAAATTACACAAAACTGGAAGGATCTAAATCCTTTACACAAAAGGAACAGTAACAATAGTCAATAATTGGCTAATCATGAAGTAGATTATTTCATTGGGAATAAAGAGACTTTTAGGAATATGTCACTTATTATCCCATTTACAAATAATTTATGAATAACTAAGAAATTTTTTAAAATATTCCTGAGTATGTCATAACCATTGATAATATGTACTATACATGGTTATAAGCAATGCATTACTATAAATTATTCATGAACTTTTAGGACTGATTAATGGCATTGGATTGAAATTCAGCTGGGTCTATTAATGACATGCTGTACATAATTTATAAAACCTTAATGCAAAGTTCTATAAATGTTTATTTTGACTTTTAAGTTACAGTTCTTATTCTTCACATAATGGTTAAATCAATGTGTGAAGAAAATTAATGGAAATTACTGTTGCAGAAAGCATATTTTTGCCACACATCATTTTTCAAGAAAAGTACTTATGTTTAAAGACTGGAACTCAAGATTAAAATTACTTCATATTCAGACTGCAAAGTGTCTCATGCTACTAATTTACTTTATCTGGTTACTTTATGTGCCAAAATCTCTGCTTGGACACCTTCTCTGTTGATGCGCTACTATTAGAAACAGCTAAAAAATGAGCCATGCCTTTGAAACAGGAAAAATACTGAATCTAAAATGGTGCCATAGCAAAGGAAATTCTGGTGCCTTTAATTCATTCTCCCCTTCAGGTTCAGGTCTGCTTTCAGACTGTTTATTTATGATACACCTGTGTCCTACCTTTATACTTTTATTTCTGACAATTGCATGCAGCCTGAAATCTGATGATTTGCTTGTACATGTGTTGCAGAAGGAAGATTTAAGGAGTCTTGAAATTTAATCTCTGCTTCTCATAGGCCTTTATTGTATAGGTGCCTGTCTTCCTCCCATGTACTGTCTTCTGTTCTCACTATTTACTTATTGTGCCCTTTAAAACAATGGATTGGTGACCTACTGTGAAGAAAATAAAACTCACTGTTTAAACATTTACCCAAAACCTGACTTTAAAAAAGGGTTTCTATTTACTTTTCAGTATTCTGAAAACGTTCAACAAAGAAAATATTAAGAACTCTTCCAGTCACTGTTGAGGAATGATCCTTTATTACTCTCCCTGTCATCTTTCTTCTAACAGGGTCCCTTTATGGATATCTGCATGACCTTTTGCATTTTTACAGTCCTAGGGTATTTGAAGGAGCAAAATGATTGAACTTATTCTTGTGTTGGTTGTGCTCTGCTGACCTCCACTATGCAGCAAATCAACTGCTCTACCAAATTCTGTTTTCCCTTCTCACATGAATAAAGCAACTAGGGTGACTCAAAGTATAATAAAAAAAAACAAAACAGGGAAGATATGTGAACTTCTTAGCCACTTCTTTCCTTTCTGTAGACTAAAGGGCTGCATTTCCCCCATATACAAGCATGAAATATCTTTTTTTCAGATTAACAATACAGATCTCTTATGTGGATAAGATTTTGGAGTAGGCAGGACTGTCATAGCATTTTCAAGTGAAAGGCTTTTGACGTTTCTCTAATCCAACTATTTTGGATGAATGTAGAAAAGCCTAAATTCCTCTCATCTGTGCTTAAAATGACCAGCCAAGACATTATGTAGCTGTGCAATCACACTTTCAGCCACGTGCAAAGTGCATGTGGAATGGAATCCCATTCCAAAGGTACATTCTAACAAATGTGTCCTGCATGCCTGGTGCAGTTGGTTCTCTGATATCAACTCTTTGGCAGCTCACTGTTTGCACAATGTAGTCTGGTTTCTGCTTGGAGACAGTACCTACTGTACTCAAACTATTTACTCTGTAAATAGAAATAAAATTCCCCAAGGAAACTGAGGCAGTGGCAACACTTTGCTTTTAATTATTTGACTAAATTAACCAGTTCCAACTGTCTCAGATTTGATCAGTTTATAGTAATTCCATTATAAATTCAGTCTTCCTCACACAGCTTACAATGACCATGTTGTATAAAGTGAAATTATGCCTTAAGACTAATAATTGATAAGGTATCATGCAGAGTATTATCAGCTTGCAGTCTGGCAGTTTCATTAATGTACATGCTACACAGGCTTTTATTATCTTTGCTTCTTGAAGTTTCCATCTAAAAATTCATTAGGCCTGTGAGAATGGCATACCTGAGCATTTAAACCTGATAAAATAGTATTCCCTGTTTTCACGGTCACTTTCCTTGGCATGGAAAACAACTTATTAAAGCCTATCCTGGTGAGAAAAATCCATAAGCATGATCCACTCTTGAACTGAGTCCGACACTTCTGAAGATAATCCAGCCTCTCTGAACACAGGCTCTACTGAACACAGACCACGAATCTTACATAAAAGCACATTATTCTTCTAAGTGGCTCAGCAATACCTCAAGCTATTTTTCTACATGTCTAGGAAAAAGTGGGCCAAGTGGTGGGACTGTGAACTGCCTGAGTAACTCTGAAAAATAACTCAGCCATTTAGGTCATTCTAGTCAAGGCAATGACACCTATGAGAGTTTTCAAATATTCCTGGGAGTCTATTTCAATTTATTTCAATTAGGGATTAAAGAGGCTACTTGCATCTTTCTGCCTCTAAGTATTTTTCAAATCTGGCCACTAAGCCATGCAGCCTAAAATCCTGAATATTTTTGTCCCAGAGCCATAATTCCTCACTAAGCCTTGGAGCGGTTGATCACTGTTCCTATGAGTTTCTTACCAAATAATGACATATAGAACATAGTTAAAAATAAAAAAAAATCACCTCACTTAAAGAAATATGCGGTACCTCAACTCTCACTTGCAATAACTTTTTACTGATATAATTGGAAGAATCTTTCTGTACTTTATCTTGAAAAAAAATATGAATAAAAACAGATTGGTCTTAGCTTTATTTGCAAGAGATGAATAAAACTCTAAGAAAACAAAGTTGAGAACACACCTCAATTCCAACCTCAAATTTTTTATTTATGCGGTTACAAAAAATTCATTGTTCTTTCTAATCTTTCTAATCTAATAATATGAGTTATTCAGGGGATAGTCTGCAGGACAGTGAAGTGATTAATTGGAAAAAAAATAGAGAACAACCATTTTATTTTTCTTATGTGCAAGTATGTTTTGTTTATGACATCCATTTAGTCATCTGAATACTGAAGAAATATTCAACACACCACAGTCAGAAGAGCAAGTATGAATTTCTGGACTTTATTTCTGGCATAGGGTGAAAGTTCAGTCTAGCTCACATGATTCATTTAGCTATTTCTGATTGTTGAACATTGGCTTGCTCCTGCCTACTAAATAATAAATTTGGTTACGCCCTGCAGTAGTGGAAGAAAGTCCTTCTTCATACTTCCATTGTGACAGTTCGTGGGATGATGGGAACTCCACACACCCTTTTTAATTTTTGTATCTTTCTCTAAGTAAAAATACCTTAAAACAAAATAATAGTTGTAGACAGCTTTTTAAGCTATCTTGAAAATTAGGCTTTTCTTGGTGTATTACTTAAGTTATTTTGCTTAACACAGTATTTTCACCTTTTCCTCCACTTGTTTGAAGGAAATTATGTTTAAAGGTCTGTGTTGCAACAAAACCATTGGAAATATTTACTTACTTGTAAGGCTACTCAGAATTTTTATTAAGTTAATGTATACCTTTCATTAAACTCAGACTTTGGCATAGGCTAGACCAGTTCCAGATTCATAAGTCCTCAGTACATGCAACTGATTATCCAGAGAAATCCTTTGGGCCTGAAATGATATCCTACAGAGTTGTTCCTCCCACCTGCAAGCTTGGTACCATGAACAGATTCATCATTACAAAGAAGCCCTCAGGCAAGAATCTGGCATTCAGTTTTGAATAAAATCTAAGTTCTCTAGCAAGGCCCCAGACCTTTCACCTATTTCAGTAAATTACTCTCCTGAAAAACAATTCAGTGAGCATTCCTTTATGATTTCTGACACTGATGACAAACACATCACTCCCCAGTGTATATCGATACAGTTACACAGAAGTAGAATGTAGGAAATTCTCTGCTGTGTTAAAGAATAATTATTTTAACAAGGTCAGAAGACACTGCAGACAGCAGGGAGACATTTAAGACATTAAGGATACTAACAGGGCACCTTTGAATTATGGGATCCAAAGGCATTAAATGGCCTCCAATACTGACTCTTGAAAATTTTAAAACTATTCAGTCTCTGAATGGGCACTGACCACCAAAGACATTTCTTAGTCATTATTTCAGTTATGTGGGGCAGGCTCAGACATTAGTAAAACATCAGATGATTCATGGCTGGGATTTTTGTGGACACAGGAGGAAAACACATGCAAAACCATGGATGTTTTATAACACGAATCACAGTTCTATGGAAAGGTTAAAGAATGCAAAATATTCCACAGATATTGTACCAAAGGATGTAGATGATGGCCTCTGATCTTACTATGACTACCACCATCACATGCAACAACCCTGTTCCCCTATAACACATCACAGTGCTCAATTCTAGGGGCACAAGATCAGTACAGACCAGCACACATTACTGCATTATACCAGTGGGGATTTTCTTTCTCTATTTGCTCCCTGCTGCTTCCCCCCATTAGCCTTGTTGCTCTGCTCTGTTAGTTTTGCATTCCTGTATGGTTCCTATCTCTTCCACTCTCTTAGTAAGAGCAAGACTGTGAGATTTTCATTACTCCCAGCCTATGAAACACAACATGTAGGAGCTATAAAGAGAAGAAGCAGTAGCTAGCTGAAAAAGCACAGAATTAGTAAAATTGTGACCAAAAAAAAAGATAAGCAAAAAACAAACAAAAATATGTATGATCATGATTCCTTTCCATTTAGATCAGTGTATTTTTCCACATGATAGATTATTCCAATAGAAAATGAACAAATCTAACTCAGTGACCTTCTTCAATAGTTCAAGGTTCATTGAGGGGTACTGAAATCCCACTCTTGTCTTCATCGTCTATGTGATGGACATCTTCATAATTCTCTAAAAACAGATAAATGAAGAAGTATTTAACTATTTTATGTATTTTATTCAATTTTAAGAACTAAAAATGCCAAAGTACATAGACAGACCTGATACCAAAGCTGGGTTACAGATACTTAAGTATTCAGAGGAAATGGACCCAGGGTTTTATGTCTGCCTTACAAAAGTAAAGGCCTCAACATTGAAAAATGCATTTGAAGAATTCAAAACAGACTTAATTCATGTTTAGCTAACTAAATTATATTACTTTTATCTATGCAGTAAGACATTGTCCTGAATTATACTAATTCTTGTTAGAAATTGTTGCATTGTGACAGCTTGTGCAACCTCTTTCCCACAGAAGGTGAATTATGAGAAACCAAGTTAACTAACCTGGGGTTTTGGTAAAAAATTTATATGGGTAGTGGTTATTAATTTTTATGTTTATGTTATTTTAATTCAGTTTTATTGTCAAACAATTCATGTCACTAATCTCCCTAACAGACATAATTCTGTTACTGGGTCATGACTAATTTGCAAACCCAGGAAAAAAAATAATCTTTTAAATCAGAATCAATAATACTAAATGTGAAAACATTTGAAAACATTTTAAAAAATATTTATCAGAAAGTCAAGGCTCAAAAAAATTGAGGACGAAATGGTCAAAACAATATGACAAAGTTTGAGTAGAAGTTAAGTCCAGCAAGACCTGTTTTCTGCCCCCTGCCATGAGGCAACAGGCTGAATCAGTCCTTAAAGTCATACAGAAGGTGAGAAGACATTACCTGGGAATCAAAATGGGAAGTCATGTTTTGATCCCAAGTCATAGTGACATTATTTAACAGTGTTTGTTTTCCTTCATAAGGCGTAGCCTGAAAAGTTGTTTACAAAATATCTCTGTCAAAAATGAGGCACTGATTGTTGTTAATAAATTAGAATGTTGTCCAAGCATGGCCTACATTGCCTACTTAACCTATGTATAAGATTGTCATTTCTTTTCCACCTACATTCATGTTTTGGTCTCTCAACTTTTTCGCATTGTGGTTGACAGTAATCTTAAAAGGATTACAGTTTCTCAGCAACATGTAGGAAGGGATTTGAACAGCTAGGACAAGACACAGCAAAACAAACAAAAAAAAGCAGAAGCTGAACTTTGAAATTATCAACCTTCAAGTACAAGTCAGCTCTCAGTAATGTTGATAAAGGACCACAGACAATTATATCCAGAAAGGAATGAAATTAAAGCAATGATTTTCTAACTCTTTTCTAAGAGTGACCTATCAATTGATAGATGCTAATCAGGACAGGCTGCTCTAAACTAGCAAGCTTACTTTCAGGGGCCACAGACAGAAATTCTGCAGGCACAGGCAGATATAGTACTTTAGAGGCATTGAAATATTTGGTTATGATTTTTTATTCCCTTACTCTTTTGATATCACATTAACAATGATGAATGACTACCAGACAAGTGGGCAAGCCTCCCCTGTATGTTCTCTTGCTATTTCATTAAAGTAATTTTGTATATGTTTCCTAACTTCTGTAGCAAATTAAAACTATTTTTTATCAAAATTTTTGTATGAGGATTGAGTTTTAAATTTTGACCCTTAAGTTACCACACTTGAAATCTCATCTATTAAAGACAAGCAAGATAATGTGATTTAGTCAGTTCACCTTTGACGGTTTAATTTGGACTTCACTTTCAAAGCCTGCTTTTGAACAAGCCCAGCAGAAGAATAACTGTGTTCCTCAGAAACTGAATATTTTTCAAGTTGTAGCTCAGCATCTAAACAAGGGAGAATTAGAAAGCCAAAAACAACATTAAGAAAATAAACTATTTACATCAACTTTTAAGGGATCAAACTCATCCTGAAAGGATCCATCATGTATAGTAACAGAACCTCATATGAACATCATATGCATGCAGATACAGCTGTACACAGTTCAACAAAAACATAGGGTGTTAGATCTAAATTAAAGCAGTTCAGAAGGTCAAACAGACAAGAAAATTTCTGCTTCTGTACTAGAGGCAGGACTTAAAGAAGATAAAGACACTATTACGTTTCCCTTGCTCAACACAGATCTGATTCCTTCCCAGGATTGGTTGTCATCATGGCATCTGAAAATTAAGATAGGTTTTGAACAGGTTTGATGATACCAAATTCTCAGGGACACTTCACTCTTACACAGACGAGGTCAGAATAAATCAAACCAAGCCTGTGTTGTCAAAGCTGGAGATCAAAGCATATTGGTCCTAGAATTGTACGACATATATAAGCTGTTCATGTGAATTCAGGCAGTGGTGGCTGCACACCTTATCAGAAGCCTTCCTGCCAAGCCTCCAGCTGGCTCACTGCTTCTGCTCACTAGCTGGGGGTAGGGGAAGCATGTTCTGGATGTCAAATACATTATATGAAAGATCAGACTAGGACAGTGGAGGAAGATTAACACAGCTATGGCCATTAATGACAAACAAAAATGTCTTTTGTCAGAAGGTAGGAGCAGGTGCTGTCTTCAGGGCTCTAACGAAGACCTAAAGGCTCTTTGGCTCATTTGTGGTATGGTTCTCACTAGCAGCAAACTGTCAGGCTATACAAGGGGCTGAAAAGGTGTTAGTGAGTCCTATTTGTTATAATATGTGCAGAAAATCATGTTTTCAATGGAAAATTACTAACTTCATTATGATTTTTTTTTATTATGGTGTTGTTCACTACAATACCTGAATGCTTGAGAAGAGTAGCATTTATCTTCACATTTCTACTGCAAGGAAAAGAGATGAAATTTTAAAGACAGTAAGACAACCCAGTTTACAGGTTGGCCAGAAGACATTTACAGGAACACTACCTTGAGATGAGTAGTATCTGTTTCTTCAGAACCCTTATCATTCTTACAGCTATTTAGGTGCCTGAGTTTCAGTTTCCATTGGATCCAGTAGCAGCTGTGGATGTTTAGCACTCTTTTTGAAGCTCCAGCTTACAGTTAACAGGAATAAGTTTAACTTGTCACAACAGAGAAAATTCTTTTACACAGCACCCAACTGCTTTGGTCTAGCAATAACTTTTTTATTCCTGTGATCCTTTCTCTCACTGGATGCAAGCCTTTCCCTCCATGTTTGACGTAAGCAACACTTGAATTTCTGCAGCAGTAAATGGAGCCTAGTCCATACACAGATGATAAATTATAAATTATAATTATACCAATTAAAGTATTATTCCCTTATGTGCTTTCTCATTTTAGAAAGTAAAGTATATTTACTTTGCAGCAACTATCCTTCCATAGAGCCAGCCATCCAGCAGAATGAAAGAGGCAGTCTAACAGAAAAGAAGTGTCATCTCATGATTAAATGATAGATGATATCCCAGTTGCAAAATGGGTCAGGTTGGAAGGGACTGCAGTGGATCATCTGGTCCAACCTCCCTGCTCAAACAGGGTCATCCTAGAGCACATGGCACCCACACAGTAAAGAAGTTCTTCCTCATGTTCAGGTGGAACTTCCTGTGCATCATTGTGCCCATTGTCTCTTGTCCTGCTGCTTGGCACTATTGAGAAGAGCCTGGCTGCATCCTCTTACCACCCTCCCTTCAGACACTGACAGACATTGATGATATCCCCTCTTGGTCTTCTCCAGACTGAACAAGCCCAGCTCTCTCAGCCTTTCCTCTTACAGGAGATGCTCCAGTACCTTAATCATCTTTATTACCCTCTGTTAGCCCCACTCTGGAAAATCCTTGTCTCTGCTACTGTGTCTATTATGGAGTTGGAAAGAGATCACATTGTATAAATAACAGGGACTCATCCAAACTCTTACAAATAGGAAACAGCATGACAGCAAATCACTTTTCTTTCTTTCTTTCTGAATACATTTTAAAGTTTTCTGACACTATTGGACTAGAACCATTTTTAATTTAAGCTCATTTCTCACGCCTTTCTTTCAATGCTTATTGATACATCCCTTCATTTTCATGTTTTCATGCATTTAAAGTAGGTTATTTATACTCATGTTAGAGATACATATTTGTTAGTAAATAAATTAAAACCATCATTGCTATTTTTTTTCCCAGCAGTCAAGTGTTTGAGGCATTAGAGTTCTTACCCAATCATGACTTTAGAACTGTATTACAGGACAAAAAAAATAGTCTCAGCATGGTTCTTGGGATAAATGATTTTTGGAAATGTTTTGTTTTAACACATAAAATTGAATTTTCTTATTTAGTTACATTGTAGTTCTCATTCAAACCCTAGAAGGATCCTTGCTTGACAGTGATTTTTATGGCAGTCATAGAAAATGAGGACAAGAGAATTCAGTATTTCATCATAATTCAGGAGCTGGAGGGGATCCAATGAAATTTCCAGGTCTCAAATTTAAAACCATGTTACATAATAAACTGTCCAACTCATTGACACAGTAAGCTGTTGAGACCAAAAGACTGAACATACTCAAAAAAGAACTAGACAAAAATCACACAAGACAGGTCCTCTAGAGGCTTTTAAATACAGTGGACAAATAACAGCCCCTGGCTCAGAAAGTCTGCCCTGCCTGTTAAATGCCTTAAACTGGGAGGTTTCAAAGGAGCACTGATCTGCGCCTGCCTTGATTCCCAAACTCCCTCCAAGCACCATCTATGACCTATCCTCAGAATAGAAAACAGCAGGCTAAACAGACTTTTGGTCTCCGTCTATATAACATGGCTTTGGAACAACAAATCTTTAAAAACTAGTGCAATATTTTCCCTTCAAGTGTCATATTTTAGAGGGTTTTTTAACTGTTTAGGTCATGATTAAGGGTAGCAACTAAAGAAAAACAAGAAAAGAAGGAGTAGGTTTAATCAGTAAATATGTATTATTTATAATTTAATATATTGTTATTGCTCAGAAAAATACCAAATTAAATGGGAAAGATAAGAATGCAAAGACAGATCATGTCAATGTTAGATATGAATAAAACTGTCAATTATCATTATACCTGTAACAGATGGTGAGACTGTTAATCATTTTGTAGGAATAGTGAATTTACTGCCCAGAGCAAAATGTGATGTTCCAATTAGGCTTGTGCTCTAGTAATAAGAATGATCTCAACGGTTTTGGTTTTGAGGCATTTGGTTTCAAGGATTCCAAAACCCTTTGAGTATGTTTTCTTCTCAAGTCCTCCCTCCAGGATGTTTGAATAGCTGTTTATTTGTTTTAGAACAAGAAACAGAAATGCTAAGGGGTGCATTTACAGAGATTTATTCTTCATGAAGTCCACATTCACAGAAGGACAGAATCACGGAATCAAGGAATAACAGAATAGTTCAGGTTAGAACAGACCACATTGAGCCTTCTGATACAACTTCCCTGCTCCAGTAGGGTCATCCTAGAGCACATTGCATGGAATTGAAGCCAGACAGTTCTGAAATGTTTCCATTGAGGGAGACTCCACAACCTCCCTGAGCATTCTGTTTCAGTGGTCAGTCACCTTCCCAGTAAAGTCTTCCTCATGTTCAGGTGGAGCTTCCTGTGCATCAGTTTCTGCCTGTTGCCTCCTGTCCTATTGCTTGGCATCACACTCCGTCTCCTGACAGTGTCCCTTTAGATATTTATACACATGAGTAAGGTCATCTCTCTGTTGCCTCTTCTAGATGCTGAACAGGCCTGGCTCTCTCAGCCTTTCCTCATAAGAGAGATTCTCCAGACCCTTGGCCAACCTAGTAGCTCTCCATTGGACCTGCTCCAGGAGCTCCATGTCTCTCTTGTACTGAGGAACCAGGAAGGGCGCTCCAAATTTGGCCTCAGCAGAGCTGAGTAGGCGGGTAGGATCACTTCCCTGGGCCTGCTGGCTCCAGGGGGCTCCAAGGCAGCTCCAGCCCCAGGAACCTCCATGGGGATTGGGATGTGCTGTAGGCCCAGGGCTTGGCCCCTCTTGGTGGAGCCCATGGCCAGGCGGGGCAGGGCTCTGAGGGGCTGGAGGCTGGCCCTGCTCTGGGGTCACTGGGGCAGGATCTGCTGGCCCCAGGGTCTGAAATACAGTCCTGGGTCATGGGGTGTGTGCAGGGAAAGAGCCAGGCAGGGCTGGACAGGGACAGGCAGGACAAACAGTGCCCTGCTAGAGGAGTGCTCTTGTTTAGGGGTGTCTGCAGCAAGCATCCCACCCCCCTTTCTAGTACAGCACACATGCTGTCTGCGCACTGCCTTTCCCACAGAGCAGCCTGACCTTAAAAATAACCATCTTAGTAGCAAGAGAACCAGCCTCAACAGGAATAGAGTACATTAGTGAAGCGTGACTCTCTCATGTCAACCATTGGTCATTTCACTTGCTGCCTATTCCTGAGAGTAATGCTGCATATAATATTCATGAAAATTCTGTTGCAGGGGCTTCTGAAAATAAAGTATTTTTCAAAAAATCATTCTCAGTCCTCCTTTGCAATTTCACTAGTTAAAGTCCCACCAGTCAGGTGACAGCTTTCAGGTCCCAACTGAGCAATTTAGCATAAGTGTCATATAAAATGCTAGTATAATTCCAGGCAGCCATTTCATTTATTGATATTTCCTACATCACTGCAGTAGCCTTCAGGCCTCATTTTTCCATCTGTCTGGAGACTTAGGGTTTCAGGGCCTTATTCAGGGCTTTTTTTTTTTTTTTTATCCCAGACTAACAGCCCATGGCTATAATCAAAGGCCCCTAGTTCTTTTCATCCCACACTGTCATCTCCAGAAATCCTCTGCTTACCAGAATATTGCTACAAATTTTAGTTGCTGTCCTAGCACAGCTTGCATGCCTCTGATCTCTGCCTCCTTGCCTACAGTGCCCATAAAGGACAGATTTTTCCATTTTGTGCTCATCCTACATATATGAAACGCCATCCAGCACGTTATCTTATTCCACTTATTCCAAGAGTAGTCAAATATGGATGTCTGAAAAAGAGTGAAGAAACAGGGCAGACATGTAGCAATGCCCTAAATATTTACCAGGTTACTATTAACTTGCAGACTGAGCCAAAGCAGTTATCTGCATGTAAAAGGGTATGGTGTGCTTCTCTACCACAAAATACAAGTTTCCAAATTTTAATCCTATGTACAGGTTTATCACGCACATAATCCCACAATACAGGTTACACAGTTTTATTGTATGTTTTCTAATGAATTGTCTACTTGGTTTGTTTTTTTTTTTTTTGGTTTGGTCTTGCCACCTGATAGCTGAATATAATGCCACTCGGTTTGCATACTGGAAAAGGAAGCAAATAATTTCCTGTGTTTACCCTCTGCTCTGGATTATCATGTATAATCAGATACTGGTGCTGAAGTTGGCAGGGGTACTCTTACTCTTTACTGCAGCAGCATCTGCTCTGGTAATATAGTTGTACCAAAGTGGCCTGCAACTCCTAGATTAGCTGTATTAACTGAAAGCAGAGCTCTGGAATGCATTGAATTGGCTTTGGATATTTTCTTTGAAAAGCTAGTAGTTTTCCGAGTTTATCCCTATAACAGAAGACAATGACAATTTAGTCTGCCTTGTTTTACAGTGTTTAACCTTATCTACCTTTCCCTTTTTTCTTTCTTGGGCAGGAGGTGGGAGGACATCATCACAAGCCAGTGTCAATAGGATATTAGAGGTCAGTGAGGGAGATATGGATCCATAAACCCTGGAATGTAATGAATAAAATACCTAATATGAGGGAACAGAGCAATTGCCTTCCCCTTACCGGCAGAATCCCAGGAGGGACTGGTGAGCAGTGTCTGGATCTTTCCTACTCTGTACCCTTTGCTACTCACACAGTTCCCTTCCCTTGCATGAGAGCTGCTCTTGTCTTAACAAACAATGAGCCCGACAGTTAGGGAGGGATGCATCCTGCAGCAAAGGGGCCAGCATAGTGCAATGAAGACAGAGAGCAGGGTGTTGGATACGTTAGAGAGGTAAGGATGAAAAAATTGCTTGCAGCAGCCCACTTAAATAAAGAAGTTTCTCACCTGCAGAGAGCCAGCAGTAGACAAAATTTCTAGATGGGGAGCCTATTTTCTCTTCCCTGTAGAACAGACCATTTCCTCTCATCTTATTCCTCTCCTTAATAACATGATATAACCTTTGCCAGACTTCTCTCTCACTTACAATTTTGCTGACTGATCTTTTTCCTTATTCTTCAGTTTTTCTCTCTTTACAGCACATAGCATCACAATATAGCAACAACATTTTTTAGAAACATTTATCTGTCAATCTGTCAACTCCTGTTTAACAGATCTGATGATTACAGGCGATCATTTCAGATGCAGTGTAGTGTTAAATCGGACCTTCCCAACAGAAACTGAGGCTCCCAGTGAAGCACCACACCTGCATTCTGCCCTCAAAAGACTGTGGTACCTAACTGAGACAAGGCAGGAGATCTGCAAGCTACTCATAGATAGCACCCAACAGCTTTATTTGAAATGGAATTATAGGAAATCACAGTCCTACTGCTGTACATGAAATTGATCTTGGCTACTTAGAGACAACTAGCAAGTGTCAAACCATTTTAATATGATCATCAGATCTTTGTCTGGTGGAAATTTTTCAAAGAACATTTCTGTAGCTATCTAGCTTACAGCAGAGGGACTTTCTTTGGATTTAGTGGACATAAATATACCTCTCAAAATAAAGAACAGAAAAAAAATGCCTTAATCAGATCAGAGACTGTTACAAACCATCATGAAACATTTTGGAGAGTCCAATTCCTAAACTAGTGGATGGGTGTAAGGTAACCTGAAGTAACAAAACATACCCTAATGTTTAAGAAATCATGCCTTAGGACAGAAAAGAGTTGCTTGAGAGTTCCTACAGAAATTATTGTTGTCAGTTCAAGCTAATGCTGTTTAGCTGACACGCCTTTAGGAAGCCAGAGATGTGTATTTGTTCCATTTGGATGTGTAGGAGACACTGAACAACTTTAGAATGATCTATTCCTCATGTTCAGCTAATGAGAGAGTTTACAGTTGCCTGGATTCCTGCATGTGAAGTTGTCATGATTTAACTCCACATAGCCACTCACTCTCCCTAGGTGGGATGGGGGAGAGAATAGGAAGAGTAAAAGTGAAAAAACTCATGGGATGAGATAGAGAAAGTTTAATAGGGGAAGCAGAAGCATGCACTGAAGCAAAGCAAAACTGGAAACTCATTCACTACTTCCCATGGATAGTCAAGTATTCAGTTTTTCCCAGGAAAGTACGTCTTCATCACATATGAAGTAGGCTTAGGAATACAAATTCCTTCACTTTCAACATCCTCCATTCCCTTTTTTCCAGCAGACCTATACACTGAGCATGATGCCGTATGAAGCATCCCTTGGCTCGTTTTGTCCTCCCTTCCAATTTCTTGTGCATCCCCAGCCTCCTCACTGGTGGGGTGAGGAGCAGAAAAGGCCTTGGCTCTGTGTAAACACTTCTCAGCAATAACAAAAACATCCCTGTGTCATCAATGTTGTTTTCAGCACAATACCAAAGCATGACCCCATATCACCTACATAAAGAAAATTCACTCTGCCCCAGCCAAAACCAGCACAGAAGCTGTGACATATAAAACATAATTTCTCACTGCTACTGTTGACTCTATACAGCTAGATCACCCAGCCTTTATGAACCAACATACATAAGACATCTAAATAGATCAAACAGCATAAAATCATACTGCGTGTTGGCAAAGCTCCAGTAAGCTCACAGTTCATTTCCAAGCTGACTGAACCTAATTAAAGCATATCTCAAGATATAAAATTAGTAAGGATATGTCAGAAAGTGAGCATAAGCAAACAGATTCATAAAGAAGTCAGCGATAATTGGAATTTCAAATGGTGACACTAGCTTGCAATGTCAGCATAGTAACCATTCCTATGGAAATTAAGAATTCACTGAAAATTAATGTAGAGCCTTTCACAGACTAAGCAATGAAAGATTTGAGCAGATGGAGACCCCTTTGCCTTAGGGGCAAAATTAATATTCTCTAAATGCATGTACTTCCCAGAATGCTGCATGCCCTAAGAGATCTCCTAGTTATTATTCTGCAATTTAATTGCAGGGGAAAAAAATCATATTCTTAAACATTTTTAGGTAGCAAAGGAGAGAAAAAAAGTGAGGTAGGTTGCTGCATAAAGTGTGATGGCTAGTAATAGTGAAGATTTCCACTTCAGGAAACATTATTTTTGTTTTAATACCGTTTTAAAAAATCTATATCTCTGTCATGACAAAGCAAGCTGATCTCAGGGAATCCATTTTCTGTCCTGCACCATCATATGTCTGCCACGGACAATGGTAGAGTTCTTCACACTATATATATTAGTAATATCACCAGTATTATCACAATCCTATAATTTTGGCCCCGTTGTACAGAGGTTTTCCAGGATGACACTGCAGTGCAGGTCAGGAATTTACAAGGTAATTAAAGTTCAGGAATAATACAAGGTAATTAAATCTTCATGGAACTCCCTTTTCATATTTTTTTTCATTGAAAAGGGTTCATAAATATACAAGAAAAATAAATATTTTGTAGTAGGGCTATTTTGCCACAAGTTGGGAGGGACCACAGTGGGTCATGTGGTCCAACCTCCCGGCTGAAGCAGGGCCATCATAAAGCACATTGCACAGAATTGCATCCAGACAGTTCTTGAATATCTCCAGTCAGGAGGACTCCACAATCTCTCTGGACAATCTGTTCCAGTTCTTACCCACAGAGTAAAGTTCTTCCTTGTGTTCAGATGGAACTTACTTGTATGCCATGCCTTGTATTATACTAACCCAGGAAAATGAAAGCAATACATTTTTTTAACAATTACTGATTATATTTTATATGTAAATATTAAATTTCTATAAAATATGCAGGCAGCATGAGAATCTCGAAATTGTGCTTCCTTTTGATTTGTATTTCTTAAAAAAGCCCCATCTCACACTGCCTTATTTAATGTTAACTATTCCCACTGTAAAATTTATGTAGCTCTATCTTTCCTCTTGCTCCAAGAAAACAATAGCTTAGATGTGTCAGTTAAAGGCAGTTAAGTGTTTATAAATACCTTGTTGTATATTGAT
>JANRGV010006844.1:0-26617 GCA_024734035.1 Alethe castanea | reverse complement strand
GCTGCCCCATCCCTGGCAGTGTCCAAGGCCAGGCTGGATGGGGCTCTGAGCAACCTGGGATAGTGGCAGGTGTCCCTACCCATGGCAGGGGGCTGGAATTGGGTGATCTTTAAGGTCCCTTCCAACCCAGGCCATTCTGGGATTCTGTGAGCCTATGAAGTAGATTATTTAATCTATAAAACATCCTGATCAGCCAAGGCATTTATGAGTCTGCCCTCTCAATAGAATCTTCATTATCGTGGCCAGGCTAAAGGATGCTGAAGATTTGACCTGTACTGATGGTTTGGAAGGTGTGTGCAGTGCATCAGCTGCTACTCCTGAACTTGGTTTGGCCATATGTGGGACCAGAAAGGGTCCATAATGTGGGTCCATCCTGATAACAGCTGGTTACACATTCCCTTGGAACAGATCTCACTGCAAAAGCACTGTGTGAGCAGAATCCAGTAGAAGGAAGTTGTGAAGATGAATCCAGCTCTTCTGCTGCAGCTGTCCTACAATGGCAGCCTCATTAGCTGCAGGAAATTCAGAAAGAAACCATGTGACAGTGCACTGGATATGCTGACACTGGTGAGGAGGGGCAAATCCTCTTCCCCCTGGGACAGAAACAGTATCAGATGTTGAAGCAGGGGGTGACTGTCATGATTAGAGGGAAATGTTGAACAACACAGGTGCACAGGCATCTGAATGCAATCCCACTGCTCCAGAGTAACCACTGGTGCTGTGGGATGACACTGAGGGAGCACACACTGGTGGCCTGCAGAGCCATCCCTTACACTCACATTCTTATAAACTCAGAAGAGCAGCCCCAGCCTTTTGAGGAATAACCACAATGGACACAATGGAAGGAAAAAGCAATCTTATCTGCTCATTCCCATGAAACCACCCAGAGGCAGACACGGAACTCAGTGGTGAGCCCTCAGAGACTGTTTCCCATTGGTAACTGAAAGATGTCAGCCACAAGCAGCTGTGGCAGCTTTTTTGGCAAGCCAAGTGGTAAATTGATGGCATGTAGTGACACAGATCCAGTTCAGCCTCAAAACCTCTCGAGAGGGGGCAAGAGGAGAGCGAGCCACATGCTGCTGTCAGCTGTGCCACCGCGTGTGACAGCTGGAGAGCCCGGCTTTGCCAAGCTGCCAGCCATATGGCAAATGAGGAACAGAACCATTAATCTGCATTCCCAGCCTACTGGATAACGCAAGCATGGGGCCATGTCAGCACTCACCAGGCTTTGCTACGCTTCTCTCTAGCAAAAGCAGAGCCTGCACACACATCGCATCCCACGTGCGCTGACCTGCAGTTCAGGTGAGTAGGGAAATAGCTCAGGGTGCCACTGACCCAGCCACACAGGTGAGTCACCAGCAGGATGACTTGGCACGGCAAGGTCCTGCCAGCTTGGCTTGTCTGAGCTGCCTTGCTGGAGCTGGATACAGGCCTGGGCTCTTGCCTGCTGCACAAAGTATTTTCTCTGAAGTCTTGGAAGGGTTATCAGCGATAAAATCAGGGCTAAACTTCATGGGACTTGGTTCTGGGGTTAAAGGAGGATTTGAATTTGGTGCTGAAGCCATTGAGAGGGGAGCCTCCTCCACCCCTGGTTGTAGGAAGTTGGTGCAATTGCCATCTTTGATTTTTGCTTTCAAGAGTCACCCAAACCAGCAAACCCTGATCTTCCCCCCAGGGCTGAGCTACAGAAACTGGCTGGGATGAAGCACTTCAAATTCCAGACAGATACTGTGTGGAAATTGGATGCAAATTATTTACTACATTTATGATACCACATTATTTACTGGTACTGCAGTTTGATAATCACAGCAATAATTTTCAAATTACCTTTGCTCAGCATTCACTTTTATGAGTACTGAAATGCTTAATGTTCTTAAGCAGAGAGAATTTCTAACACTTGTCCCATGCTCCTAAATTGAAACAACTTGCAAATGGCTACAGAGGCCCAGTGAGCTGAAGGCTGACTTTCAAGGGCACAAATTGCAGTGAAATATTATTTCTTTACAGGCAACAGGAAATTCAACTAATGATTTGTTGCAGACCACACGGGAAGTTTAACATAAAACACAATGTCAAATTGACAGCTCTCAATTCCCGGTTAGTGGGGGGAAATAAACAAAAAGCCAGCAACCAAACTTTCTTCTCCTACACTGACTAGCTGTGTGTTTCTGAAGAGCACACAAGTCCCTGAATCCAGTAGCATTGAGATGATAATCTGCACCTGATAAGCTGCACCCTGGGACACCTGTTCAGTATTGACTTGCTCAAGCATAATGGTTGGCTGGGACACATGGTAAGCCAGGACATCAGATACCTTCTGGGAGGAGGTGGAAGATCAGAAATAGGATCTGGGTGCCAGTATCTTGCCATCCTACATATCCAGGGAGGCAGGATTGTAAAGTTGACTACAAACAGGAAACTTTCCTCTCCCTTGAAATCAATTATCCATTAACAAATTAACCAGAACAACAGGACAAGATAGGTCTCAGTACTTCAGAATAAACACAGCAAAGCAAGACATGCTGAGTCTCACAACTTCTGAGAGATGCTCAGAGAGAACAATCTCCCAGAAGCTATCCTCCATCAAAATGATCTGGCTCAATATGAGGAGACACTGAAACATAATTATTACATGATGGCTATCTTTTAGTTGTGCTTTCCTGATGTCTGCACCCTTGGATAAAGGCAGACATGGATTACTTAACTGATGATGCACACAGTGTGTATTTTTGTCCCAGAGCCATCCATAAACAAAAACACATTTATATGCTCATTATGTATAATGCAAGAAAAAATAAAAAGGCAAACCCAAAGCAATGAGTCACTTCCCTGAAAGCAATTTGCTTCATCACGTGCACGGTCATCCTGAGTGATGCTGTTGTGAGTACACTGACACATCTTCAGTTTGCTTTTCTCACTGACCAAAAGAGAAATGTCTGTGAAATACTCATCCTCATCAGCAATTTAATGTGTTGCCTCATTCTCGAGCTTTTGCTAATTCAGGATGTTGTGCATGATAGGCCAGGGCAGCAGGGAGAGGTGAGATATGAACAGTGCTCTTCTCTGTGCCACACAGCCAGCACAGAGGAGCAGAGCAGGAAAAGCCTGGGGTGAACATAAGGCTGCTCATGAGCTTTCTGAGGCACCTTCTGAACTCCCTTTTACACAATTCTGCATTGCAACTTCGGCAGCTGCCACATGAAGATGGAATTTCTCTCCCCTAAAACACCAGGTGTCTGGACTAGTTCTGGGAGCTGCCTTTCAGGGTGATGGGGGAGAGGTCCTCAGCTCATATCCCCTTGCAAGAGCCACAGGAGCCTGCAGGTGCTTAGGTCTCCTAAGGATTAAGCAGTCAGCAGAGGCAGTGTATCATTCTAAAATATAAATTAGTGTCATCATAACGTATAAGCAAGCAGAATTTTATGGTATTGCCTTACTCTTACTCCAGGATTTCCATCCTTATCCTCTCTGCAAAGACATATTTGCTTCCTGTGATCTCTATCCCATGAAACCTCTTGGTCTGCAGCATCTTCTGAGGGCTGTGCACCCAACACCTCATCAGACAAATGGTGGGTGATCTACTCCCTAACTCCATCCTTCCTTCCTACTCTGGGAAAGCAATGATGCTTTCAGCAACACAAACCAGCTGGATGTAACCAAGTCTGAAACTACTCATGGATTTCAAATCCACCACCTGTATTTTCTTGACCCTGTGTGTTTCACAGGAGGTTTATTGCTCAACCAGACAACTCTTTGCAGAATTACAATGCGGGCTTTTGCTCACAGGACAAAGTAGATATTTGTATTTCGCAATCTGCATTTATTTGACAAACTCACAGTCAGAGATTCTGTTCTACTATAACCACAGATTGTCTTTTTTACAGAGTAAATCTAACCATTAGTCTAGTGAGACAACTAGGCAAACACCATTAATTAGCAAGTGTGTAAACAAAATAGGTCTGCATCAGCATTCACGAAGCTGAACCTTTCCAGCACAGGGAAGCCTTTGCCTTTTGTCTTTTCTCAGATTTGCTCTCCAGTGGTGAGGTTCAAACAGCCCACAGGGTGCCCCTCTTGCCATCATCCCGCTATTGTAAATACTGCTCCCATTTTCATGAGGGACATAGGGGAAGAGTGTGAATCAAATCTAAACATAGAGGACCTGTGGGGAGATACTGAGATGTTTAATCACACTCTGTACACACTGAGCTCCCATCTTAGGTTGGATGTTTTCTTCTGGTCCCTGACAACACAGACTGCCAAGAGGTCAAGCTCTCACATATGGATCCAGCTCTCACAAGTCCATCATACACCAATGCTTCTTGTTATGCTCAAGGCTATATTTTCAGTTGATTCAGCTGATTTTTTGAGATTATA
The DNA here is from genome assembly GCA_024734035.1 of Alethe castanea. Taxonomy (NCBI): domain Eukaryota; kingdom Metazoa; phylum Chordata; class Aves; order Passeriformes; family Muscicapidae; genus Alethe; species Alethe castanea. The sequence continues at coordinate 22,240 of JANRGV010006844.1, read as the reverse complement.
GGAATGCCTGATCCCATGAGGAGCACTCAGTAAGCCCAAAAATCCTGTCAAGAAGAATAAAGTGCATGGAGCACCTGTGCTGGTAAACCATAGCGCTCCAAAACCTAGAACAAAGCAAAGAGCAAGCTCTGCTGAGAGTTTATACCCTTGCAGAAAGAGTATTGCTTTTCCAATGTCACTGTCTTAGTGAACATGCATCCTCCCTTTAAAGATTTTGTCCCAAACCATGAGCCAGCAATCCACAAGAAGCTATACATTTTTTATTACACTCATAAGGGTCCATAAGATCCATCTAGTCTTTTGGTTTTTCCCTGATACAAACTTGTTTGTCAAGAATCAGCTTTCAATTAGTGGAAGCACCATGTTTTGGATGGCTGATCAGCCCAGTCCAATTTAGTTACTTCTTGAGGCTTCCCCACTTCCTGAGGGATCTCCCTTGTCTACTTGAATTTTGTGTTTTATGGAGATGCTCTTCAGCCTCTAAGTCTGAAAAGTGCAGCTTTCAAGCACACCTGGTTTTATTCTGGGTAAGATCAAATGCAATAGGTTTGCATTGCTCCACGTGGGGTTTGCTGGGATCAGAACTGGAGTGAGTGTTCATCCATGGAACACCTCCCATGAAATGCCTTGAACAGAGAACCCCGACAAGAGCAAAGTTTCCTAAGGGAGATTCTCCCTCCTTGCTTGCAGGGGCTATGAGCATTTCCTTCTGCACCCATAAATTCCTGGCACACCTGTATTTACCTGTAAAGAAATATAGGAGTGCTCAATCTGCACTTTAGCCCTGAGGCACCTGCAAGGCAAAACTGGCTCTGGCTTGTTCAGCTCTGAGTCCAGGAAAACAATTAAATCAGACCCTGAACCATACACAGGATGAAGACAGATGTTCTTTACCTGCCTTTGATAAATATTTGGTTAAAAAAACCTGTTGCAGGTGGGAACACAGATCCTAAGTTGCAGCCCTCCGTGCCTTTTGCCCTGCTGTTCTCCCTTTCCTTGGGAAAAGGACAGTTCCTTGGACAGTTCCTTACTCCAGTACTTTTTCATAAAGGATACAAATGGAAGCAACCCCCACAATGGAAACCAAAAGAGGCTCAGACCAAAACACAAAGAAGACTGTCATTAGGAGACATATTTTTACAGCCCCACTGCAAACCAGTAAATTTGTGTTTTTAAAGCGTGTGTCTGCCTCAACATGCAGCTGAAATAGAATGCAATTTATCTTTGGGTTTGGGCTTTTTCCTTTTCCTTAATATGCCAGAAGCTCACCTGGATTAGGCACCAGACTCAAGAGTTTATGAAGAGGGAGAAGCACACAGAGAATCACCTATTTAATCTCTGCACTGACTTTGGGCACTCACCTCGGGCATACTCCTCTGCATTTCCTTCTGGCTGGTTTGGGGAGTTTCTTGCTTAGCTGGCTGCTTTCTCAGAATCTTATTTTCCAATGTCTGTGTACTGCAGTGCATAAACCCATTTATGGGTTGCTGTCCCACAGAGTATGTAAAGCAGAGAGAAATTTTACAAATCCCATGTCCACAGCTTCACTTTTTCTAACATTTGAAACAGTAAGAGAGAAACAGAGGGTCTGTGAATGAGAGCAGGCAGCATAAATTCCTTCTTTAGCTTAAAGACTGCAGTCACCACGAGATTGGTTTTATAAATCCTTAGTCATGCAGCTTCCACCCCTCAGCTCTGATGCAGTAAAAAATATAAGGAATTATTAGTTTATTACTGTGACCTCTGCATTGAGACTGCTGCTTAATGATGCAGTTCCTGAGGTTCAGTTAAAGCCATTTTCTTGCTGTAAAATCCCCATGTTGCATTAGAAGCATTTCCCTCAGATACATTAAGAGCTTTTATAGCTGACAGGTGACAACTGAAGTGAGATCAATAAATACAGGGCCACTCTACCCATTCCAGCCTTCAGCACCTTTCTAAAGACAACCTGCAAACAGGAAAGATGCTGAGTGTTTCCACTTTCGTTTCTCTTCTGATGTAAAAGCAGATGTGAAATACCTTGACATTAGAAACAGCAAGGCTTGTTTTCAGTTCCTTACTGGAGATTTCTTTTGGAACAAATTCTACTTCTTTTTGAAGGGGTTTTTAAGTCTTCTTGGGATGAAGCTGAGGGGTTGTGGTTGCTAAACACTCAGGTGATAAAAAAGATCAGAAATGTAAACTATATTGAAGGGAGTGCAGAAGTAAGAGTTCTAGCAATACAATTTAAGGAAAGTTAAATGTAGGATGTACTTTCTAATGAGTATCGTGAAAAGCAGAAGTATCACATAGGGGAAAACAACCTATTGCCTAGCAGTCTTCTTTAAAATTAGATAAAGGAATAAATTTCTGGAGCAAAATCCCCAATCAGTAAGGGAATACTCAAAAAGATGACAAAATGTTAATGGATAGTATAAAAGCAAGAAATGGAAAGTACATATGAGACCATAGATGAGCTAGTAATGCCTTGGTCATGCAAGCTGCCATCCTACCAACCTTAAAATTACAGTCCTGTTGTTTTGCAAAATTACACAATAACTACCTTAAACACAGTAACAAGATGGAGAACAGCAAATAATTTAACATCTCTCCCCATAAAGACAGGCCACATTGTAAACTGCAGTTCCTTAACTGTGCAAAGAGCTCAACATACTTAACAGTATTCAGAATTTACATAGTACTTCCAGTTGCAAAGGCTTCACAGATATTTGGGCATTAATAATCCTCCCAGTCTGGTGCTTTTTGGCACAAGCTGGAGGTTATCAGTTACTTCCACTGGTGTGAGTGAGGAACACTCACGTGTACACTCATGAGCAATTCTGGCAGCCAGAGGAGTGGCAACATCCACAAAGCAGCATTTTCAAGTCCTTTTTTTCTCTTTTTTGTAATGCACATCTGCTCCTGACCTTCTCTTTGAGGGAAAAGTAAATATTGTTACTCCTAATGGCAATAACACTCCAGTCTCAGATCTTCTTTTGGAGTATCACTGCATCCTGAAAAATTTCCTGCCTGTTCCCTCTGCTATTAAAGCTATTGACAAGGTAAATGATGATTTATTGGTGCTGTGCTTCAGCAGCACAGAATTTTAGCAGCAATAAATCTTTGTTCAGACAGATGATGTAATAATCTGAGCTTTCTACAAATGACTTAATGTTTCTTTACAAATGACTTAATGTTTCTTGGCGGCTCCTAGAACAGTTCATAGTTCCTAACTGAATGAGGGAATACGTGAAGTAGTTTCAATAAAAGGTTAGATTTTAAATTTCATTTTATTGTCTTTCCTGTCTGGGATGGTAAATTGGTCCAGCTGATTATAAAAAAAAAGATGTGCTATTTCTCAGCCTTTTCCATCTGTGAATTTTTAGGTACTTTGTGACTCATACAGTACAACCAAATGGAGAAATATATAAACCAAAGGGCCAGGTCTGAATCCACACACTCCACCCTTCTTAAGGAGTGTGAGTCAAACTTCATTCCACCAGCACTGGGATTTTGATACTTTTATTTGTAAACCTGATTCCTTCAGATACACATATGTACACACAGGCATTCTAAAATGCTGTCCCTTAGCACAGCTAATTTCCTTAATGCTGGCCATTTTCTTCCCACACTCAGGCAAAGTTTAAAAAGTTCCTTTTGTAATGTGTTTATAGGATTGCAGTACAAGATAAATCACCTTCTATTGGCAAGATAGATATTACATAAAAATCACCAACAACTTATTGCATTTCTAATCTCCTTTATTTCAAGCACCTTAGCTCAACAATATCTGCAATTTGGCTTTCTCTTACTTCCTCTAGTCATTCTAATAGTCAACTTTCCTTCTCAGTATTTTTAATTAAAATCTGATCATTAGAATGCACACAGGAGAAGACAGGTGAAATTAACAGGGCCCTTTCCACTCTGAAGAACAGCTGGAAGAAGAGGCACTGTGGTGATAAAACCCATTAATGAGAGAGAAGAGGCAATGTGTGAGTGATGTGGTTGCTGCCCTCAGCTCGGTCACTGCAGCCGTAACCTCAGAGTGCACAGAAGTCAGGGAGGCTTCACCCCACAAGTGATGCCACAAGAGAAAAACCTCACTGCAGGAACAGGAAGGCAGAGGTGACAGTGGATCAGAAGAGCAGCACCCCTTGAGCCAACAGTGTAGGACTGAAATTCAGCTGTGAACTGGAGCTGGGTAAATGCTGCCATGTTCTGTCATTGACAATGATGTGGATGGTTCCTGCTTCTCTGAACACTTTCCCTGAAAACATCTTGTTTTGGCACTAATCAGGAGTCTTGCTGAAGAGAGTGTTTTTAAAAGAGATTAAAAAACTGGGCTGAGAGTTTCAGTGCCTGATTTAAATATTGCAAGAGCTTGACCTTTTGTCAATCACTCACATTTGGGAGCTGTCTCTCTAAGGACTCCCTTATCTGGCAGATCCCCAGACTAGTTCAGAGGTGTCACTTGAAGAAGGGTGTGATGAAATTTTCACAAGCAAAGGGGTGTAGCCTTGGCTGAAATCTTTAATTGAGATGCATTTGTTGTTTTTATTCCTGATTGCCTCACTGAAGTTACTACACCTCAGAGCAGCATTACAGGCAGGAGCAGCAGAAATGTGTCACCTGCTTCATGCCATCGCAGCCATCCAGTCTCTGGGGAGCTCTCCTGCTTACAGCTGATGTAGTTTTACAAATAACATGCTAATCTTGCACATCTCCAGCTATTTGCCCTGTTTTATCAGTGCTTGTATCTATCTGCTCTGTGAGGTAAGTCCATGCCTGGAGAAGATGTGGCAACTCCAGAGTTACTGTACTAAAAGTGACTTTGCTCCACAAAGAACTGGGACATTTGGCCACTTGCTCTGGCTTACAGAAGGCATTGCCCGGTGCTTTAGACATAAGGGGAAGAAATTGCAGCAATTTAAAACAAAACCAGGAAGTTTTACCATTAGATAAGTCAAAATTGCTGGACCAGATGTGGCAATACTTGAAGCATGAAGCAGCTTTATCAGAATTATTCCTTGGTGATAGGTTTGTTGTTTTTTTTTTTTTTTTAATTCTACTCAATTCTAAATAGTTCTTGGACAGGAGAATGGCACAATTGGACAGGGTAGTAACACAATGGCACAAGCTCTTCCTTCTTGGGTTTAGTTCTGTTACATCATGATCTTTTAAAAGTCCAGCTACTGAAATGTGATTTTTACTGGCAAGAGAAGTAGCTTTTTATCTTTTTACTTAATCAAGAATAATGAAGAAATCCTGGACCAGGCTGCAGACAATTATTTATAATGTAGTGATAGTTTGTTCTTTGACAGGATTAGCTCTGTTCACATAGCTGGTAACTATGAATTACATGCAAAATACAGCATGAGAACTTGAAATCTAATGAAGAATGGATATAAAAGAGCAAGCTCCACAAAGCACAAATGTAGTGATCACTTGGCTAAAATTAATGGTGTGACTTAGTATGACAAACAGTAGAAGCATAAAAAAATTTGCTTAAAATAGGTTTTTTTCTTTAATGAGGGGGAAGTAGCCATGCTTGCAGTGTTTGGTTTCACCAATATTTTGTAGAGGACTGTTAGGAATTACTTTAACATTATTGTAATAAAATAGGTCCTTCCAGAGAGGGGAGGAAGAAGCAGAACACTCTGCTCAGCATCTCTTGTGATAAATCTTCTATTACTACACCTGAACTTAGCATGGAGGGTCACAGCTTTGGGTTTTGCCCAAAGCACCCCAAACCTCAGGGTACAGAACTGTTCAGAGAAGCCCACTTTCACAAAAGGTTTCACCTAAATACCTGCTTACTGCAAAGTACGTTTTGTGCCTCTTTTGGCAGCAACTGATGCTGTCTAACAAAAAATCATGTAAAAAAGTAGAATTACATGGGACAAGATGAAAGAAAAACCACCCTCCAGGGCAGCCTAAGGAACACATTGACAGCAGTTCAGTGCCAGCATGCCATTGCCAGAAAACCTCTAATGGTCAATAAAAGGCAATAAAAGGCCTGACTAAATCCATGCAACATTCGGTGTGCCATCAAGAGCTCTGAACTCAGACTCTGTACAGCTTCTAGGGGAAAAAAAGATCTCTCAGCCAGGTGGTTTAACAGGAATACATTGCACCAGTCCTAGAGCTCTCCAGAAAGCTTCCAGGTGATCACAGAAGGTGAGAGCAGTGTGATTCTTATAGAATGAGTCTACAGATATGCTCAGAGCTATTAGAGATTATAGCCAATGCCCCTTTCAGGGAATAGTAAAGGAGCAACACCTCTTGATGGCCACTGCTGATTGAAGATTATCAGCTGCAGAAGCAACTCACAGTCCCAGCTATGAGGTTTAAGTGTTTACCAGTTGATCAATAGGTTTGAAATATAGAATACAAATGCCCCAAAATGAAAAGAAGGCATTTCATCCTAAAGAAAAAACAATATCTCTGGATCATTCTATTCTTCTCTCTCTGACTGATGTCCTTGGACCTCGCTGGGTGTGCTCCTCCTGCAAACAGCCACAAGGTAAGGAAACACTCCTTGTGTAGAGACCCATTCCCCACTGCCAGTTACAAAGAGGATCACAGAGCAGTTTTGGCATCCTGTAAAGTAGCATAATCATTAAAAAATGATGAATTAAAAAGAAAACAAAACTGCTTTGAGAGGAGCTACAAAAATATCAAGCCAAAGAAGAGCCAAATTCTCAGCACTGTAAGATGGTACATGCAGGTGTGGAGGCCACAAACTGTTCTGGGTAGTCCTTACTGGACATTAGGATGTTTTTGGTGGGAGAATAGAAAAACACTGCAGTAGATGTCCTTGGAGGTTTTCAGGACCTTGCTAGACAAGACAACTCACTGTAGAGTTGGTGGCACCCCCAGTTCAAGTAAGTGCTTGGACATGATGATTTTTAGAGTCCCTGCCAGCCAGAGTTGCTGTGCTCCACATCACAGGCACAGACAGATCTAGAAGGGAATTTAGAGAGTAATTCCATTTAAGCTAGGAGGTAAATGTGATGTGGTGGTATTTCTGCCATTTTTCATGTAATTATCTTTTTGGTGTACACTTCCAGATCTTATTTATTGCAACAAACATTTATGAAAAGTGAGTTAAGGTATTCTTTTCCCCCTTCAACTATTTCACCAGTTGTTCACCTCTGAAATATTTTCTTCTGATGAGAAATTTCTCCAGCTTCTCTGAAGAATTTGTCTGCTGTTTGCTTTCAATGCATTTTTCCTCTCCATATTCACTGCCATGATGTTTTCTTAGTAGCCAATACTTAGGGTGCAGAAATAAAGGTTTCAATTGTGATTTTACAGTTGCTCCATGGGTCAGTCCCCCACCTCTGTATGGAAAAGAATCACAGAATGGTTTAGGTTGGAAGGGACCTTAAAAACCATCTCATTCCAACCCTCTGTCATGGGCAGGGATATCTTCCACTGTCCCAGCTTGCTCAGAGCCCTGTCCAGACTGGCCTTGGACACTGCCAGGGATGGGAGAGCCACAGCTCCTCTGGAAGGAGGACAGGAGTCTCGTGAAAGAGCAGGGTTTCCTAGTTAGTTCAGCTGATGAAAAAATTTCCAGTGAGTAGAAGAACTCTAATATATGCAATCTCTTTGGAAATAGCCTTGGAGCTATGTTTTTTACTAAGGAATGCTGCTGTCCCAGGGAGACAGGAAACTAATTAAACCATAGAAACCTAAGAGAGCTTCTCTCCATGCTTATACCTTTTTGCATGCACTCCCTATCACCTGACTGTTTCTCTGACCCTCACCAAACCAGGCCAGATATTTGACTGCTTCTTGTCCTTCCATAGCTAATCTCTTTGGTCAGTAATCTTTCTGAGTACACTGATTTTTTTTTTTTTCCACAGTTCTGAGCTAACTCAGGTGGTCAAGCTGTGGTCATGCATGGCTAATTACAGTGCAAGGAGAAAAATGAGTACATTGATTAACATCCTCTTCCTTTGGAGAGCCTGAGAAAAGGCTTTGGCAGCTCCAGCTCCACTGACACCCTGCTGGCAGCTTATTGCTGTGCTTCTGAATTGCAGTAATTTCTGAAAAACGTGGCAGATCCTTGACTGGTTACTGGGTGGGTAAGAACAGAGTTCCAGGGATTTGATGTTTGATGCAGTTTTAAAAAGCTTTTCTTTCCTGGGCCCCCTGTGGCCTTTCTCCACAGCAAGCTGCAGCACTGCAGGCTTAATTATTCGCTCTGCTTCCATTGGTGCACAGAGCTCTGTTCTCCTGAGGGCTCTGGAAGAATTCCATCCAACAGGACAGCCAGAGAGATCCAGCATTACACAACTGGTCCAACTGGTCCTGTGTAATGTGCCCCAGCTGACTGCTGTACCTCTCTGTGACATTGGACCCATTCAGGGACAATGCACAGAAAGCTCTGGAACCAGTCCATGGGAACCAGATCTTTTGTTGGCTTAAATTAAGACTTTGAACATACATTTTTTCTTTAGGGTTCTGCCTCATTTTTATCAGACCCAACTGCTTTCTTCATGCTGTGACAATTAATTGGATTATTTTCATTTAAAGATCCAAGCCCACAAGATAAGTGGAATGGAACAGAATTGTTTTCCTTTCTCTGCTCTCCCTCATTAGTAGTCTAAACAAGTGTGAGGCTGCATTAAGTTTGTAGCTATTTTGTTAGCTTGAAAACACTTTCTTCTCTTCTGCAGACGGAGGCTGTGCTTAGATCATTATATTCCAGAGTGCAGTTGTGGTATATTAAAAGTGAAAAGGCTACTTACAGAATTTATGCTTGCAATTACCTTGGTAGTGAAAAAGGACGGCAACAAAAGTAAGCTTCACAAAGAAAAGGAGCAAAAAGGAAATTACAGCATGTTTACATAGTTTGTTGTTGTTTTTTTTTTTACTGTGAAAAGTGGCAGAAAATGCTGCCTGAACAAATCCCTAGGCTAAATTGGGCAGATGTTGCTAATACAGCAAACTTTGCCTGCAACACAGGTGGGCCTCCAAAATGTCATCCCATTTAGTAGGTTGGTCTTCAAAGGGTAATTGTCTCAATTTCAAACGAGCTTGACCTACAGATGCAATGGTTGACCAGTCTGTCTCCTTAGTAACCTTTGAAAACTCTTGCTGGAATGCCAAAGCTGTTGGGAAGCTGTCAGAGCTGTTAGTGCTTCATCTGGAAACCTTCAGGGGGATGAATGGGAGAAGGTACGTGTTCTTTATTAACATTAAAACTACAGAATATCAGAGATTTTGCTGGGTTAGGCCAGTGCACTCACATCTTCATGTGCCAGATTCAATTACTGAATTGTGTGTGGATGTGTTTGTAACTAGGACAGATAAATGGACAGGGATCCCATAATATTTCTGTCAACTGAGAAGCGATTCTTGATAGCTTAATAAGACCTCATCAGCTAAACTATTAATCTTCTCCTAAAAATGAATTAATTTTCTGTATATTTATAGTGATTGTGTGAGACATGGAAAAACTGGCTCTTAATCCCTCATTTCAAATGAGAATTCCACTTTGGTTTTGAAGTGTTTTGCCTAGAATCTCCTGCTTCCCATTAGGTGCTAAAGGTAGCTAAGCCAAAACCTTTGCCAAATGGAGAACTAGCATTTTTTAACCCTGAAGATTTTTTCTGCATTTCATTGGTGTGTGAGAAATACCCAGACCTCAAGAGCTGACAGCTCTAGTTCTGCAAAGAGTTTTCTCTCTCTTTTTGTGTAGCAGAACCAGAATTTACTGGTTGCTGTCTAGGTTAGAGCAATGTCCTTTCTGTAACTTTGTCACTGAAGATCAGATTAGCATTAAAAAAATCTAGAACAGACTTCTGCTGTTAACAAACAGCAAACAACATGGAGAACACCCCATATCCTGTTCAGTAAAAAGAACCAGTGATGAAAGGCATGACAAGAACATGCTTCACACACCCTGGAAACAGAGGAGAACCTCTGCCAGGCTGTCAGTGCTTGGGGAAATGCAGTAGGAACAGTCAGGTACTGCTAAGTGATAGGGAAGGCTCTAGGCAATGGAGTTGGAAGACAGTGAGTGAAAGGACTGGAAATGTAAACCAAGAATGCAGCAGAGCAGGGCTTGCATCTCTGTGAGAGTATTTAGGATGGAGTTCTTCAGGCTTTCAATTATTCCATTGAAATGGAGAGTAGTGGAGGAATGGGGCAGAAAAGATTAAATAACCAAAGCACTTACCTAAACCCTGGGATTTCCTCACCACCGTCTCCTTTTTTCCAGACTCATGGTTCTGTGAATTTTGTGAAAGTTTAGGAGAGGAGAGCTGATTTATGGTTTTTGAGCCCTTAAGGATTTGTAGTGCTTCCCTAACCTTGGATTAGCTTAACTTTGGGTTAGAAAAACCTCCCAGGTTCTTTCTGGTGGTCCCTTTACACTGTGCTTGCTTCTTCCATCATGGAAACAGCAGCCCTGCTCCTTGATCCTTGGCCCTGTGGTTTTCCCAGGTTATCTCTGCCCATTGCTCTGATCTCTTCCCTCACCAAACTCTCCTCCCTTCCATGCAGCTCCTCTGAGGTACAGCTGGATCATTCATGTTACCAATGGAGTGCCTGAACACAAAGCTTATGGCCTAAGCTTATACCAGTCCTTTTTGCACAAACCTTTCATGGCTCCAGAAGTGCTTCTTCACAGCCCCACTGAGATTTATCCCATTCCCTTGTAATCCATCCTCTTATCTCCCATACTGGCTCCATACATTGAGCTACAGACTCTGGAGCCACAGGTTTTAACTCTCCTGCAGCTGACCACCAATCCATGAGATGTCAAGAGGGACAGCTTGTCACTTCAGCCCCATTCTGTGGGACCAGAGCCAGACTGTGCTCTGTGACTGAAGTGTGGGGTTCTGAGTTACATCAGAAGACATGACAGCTCCAGTTCCTGTCAGGCAAGTCAGTCTCTGTGCATCCTGTCCCTGTTTTGCTGTCCTTGCTTCTCCTGTGTCAGCCACACCAGGCTGTGATGCCAGCCAGCCCTTCCAAGCAAGAACATCCTCTCCCTAGGATCTTCCAGAAGCTGTGTTCACTGGGACAGCTCCTGGCACTTCAGTGTCAGGCCCTAAAATAGGTGCATTAGGGTCGAAAAACAGGGAACAGAATGTAACAGCAAGTTGCATGGTTTTGTTTACATCTTGTTCCAGTTTCCTTTTTCCCTAATTTATTTTGAGAGCTTTATGTCAGACAGAAAAGCTGCACTTGATCACATATAAGAAGCGAATGTTGAGCAAGAAGACAGACTATGTGGTTAAGCTTGCAACACACAGTGATCTTCCATGTCTCGGGATAATGTGAAAAAAACTATGGATTTAGAAAAAATCTGCAGAGAATCTTTGCTAAGAAGAAAAAAGTATATGATCACTGCTGAACCAGTGTAGGAACAGATCAAATATATTGACTAAGAATAAGTCTGGAAAACATGAGTATTTTTGTTTAGTATATTATTTTGTATCCCTGGGATTGACAGGGAAAATTGTCGCCTTCATTTTTCTCTGGAATTTTAAAGAAAGGACAATGCTGACTGTGCTAACTGATGAATAATACTGAGCTTCCTTAATTAAAAATAGTTATTATTAGTTAGTGCATTTGTTAACTGTTTTGTTCCAGACTTTCCATGTTTTTTTGTTTATGGAAAAATATCATGTGCTAAATATGTCTCTTGCAAGTCCACCAAGGATTTTCTCCAAGGAGAATCCAGGAATAATATTTTAAGAGATGACGTTGTTTAAGAGAACTCAGCTATAAATATTTTAATTGCTTACAAAACTAATCAAATTTGTCACATCCGTAACTCCTGCCTGAGGAATCTGGTATCTCTGTGCCAGGAAGAACTATGCTGTGGGTTCCAAATTGCCTGCAAAAGTCACAGCCAAGCCAGAAATTCATGTTAAAAAAAAATAATACTACTTACATAGGAAAGAAGTCATTTCAATGGTATTGAAAATTGGCGAAATCCTGGTTTTGGAAGGGCTGCTGGGAGTTGCTAAGATGTTCAGGATATGAGTTGACAGTCTGTAAGGTGACTATACCAATTTCCTTGATTTTGTAGAGCTGAATAGGTTGCTTTGTTCCTTAAACTATACACGTGGAAATATAAATGGTTTCCCTGTGACATAGATGCTATTAATATAAAGAAATTTATCTGGGCTTTCAGGAAAGTATAAACTAAAACTTTCTCAGAAAGGGTGTGGACATAGAGCAGTCTGTGGTTGCCTGTATGGAACAGACCTGAACTGTTTCAAATACCCTCAAAAGGCACCTCATTTTTAAAATTGAACTAATATTGCTTATTTGTTGACATCATTTAACTTCTTTCTGTTTTAAAAGACATAGCAAATGATGTGTTCTGCCTCTAGATTAAGAGGTGAAGCAAAAATTATATCCCCCTGGTTAAATTCATGTTTTGCCCACACTTTGAATGGTGGAATTCTGGTTCCTTTCCTTCCAAAAATGTAATAGAAATTGCAACCTGGCAACATGACTGATGAGAGTATGGAATAGCTTCCAGGCTAGGAATAAAGAAAACTAAGAAGGAACAGGATATGCAAAAAAGAGTAGCACTGCCAGGATGGACATAGATTAGACAGTTCATCATCTGTGCTGGTAGCAAAATCAGGATCCACACCAAGATGCTCTCAGAACCAGGCTCAGCACAAGCTAAAGAAGGTGAATTCATTCAACAGGCTGTCCCATGTGCTGGGAATATAAGATGTTTCCAGGCTTTTAAGAGTGGACTGCACAAGCATTTGGAAGAGCAAAACCCTTGGAGTTATTACTTAAACAGACAACATCAGGCTCAGGATAGGTGAAGGGTGAGAGGGTTTTAAAGGAATCCTTCGTGAATTTTTTCCATTCTTCCTTTTCCCTAGATGTCAGGCCATGATCACCAGGAAGACACAAATGTGATTGAGACAGAGCCCAGCTCTGAACCAGTGCAGACATTCTGATGTCATTAGGTATTTTTAAATATTTATGATGATTTCCTAAAGATGGAGCATGGCAGGAAATAACTGTGTGAGCAAATGTTACTTCTATGAATGGTCTCGCAGAAGTAAACCCGAATTTCTGATTTGTCTCATTCTAAGAGTTTGCAAACCCAAGATCTTAACTGTTTAATTCAACTGTGAAACTCTGCATGTGAAGTATGATCATATGTGCCTTCCTTTAAATTTGCATTCCACCTATTAAGAAATTACATTTTTGTCTATGCTGCAGCATTTTCTGAACATTTGATTCACTACTGTGCCCCACTGGAATCAAGCAACTGAAGATCTACAGTGCACTCAGCAGGTGTGAAATCTTAGCAGAATCATGTAACAGCACTATGATGAAGTGTCATAAAACAGATTGAAGCATTTTTGGTTTTTTTTTCTGGCCTTCTCCCTGTTGAATATAAAAAATATAGACTTCTGTTATTCAGACAGATCAGGGAGCTACAAGTAAAATTTGAATTACAAGTAGTATCAGCAGCAAAAAGGGTCATAATAAACCAGTAGAAAGTTTGTGGGAATGTTTCTGAATGGCTTGCACTATGCTTACCTAGCTGTGCATTATTTCCTGACCAATCTTAAGTGTTATGGAATTTTTCTGGCTTATTCTTAACAAATACACCTGGACTATGTTAGGAAAACAGTAAGAAAGAAAAGAAAACCAGGATTGATCCCTAAATGTTCATTAGGTAGTTAGATGCAAACTACTTAATTAAACATTTCATGAACTACTGAATTAAACATTTCTAGGTTATTTCTGATGCTGAGAAGGGGCTTTCGTGGTTAAAACCCCCTCCGAATCTTTCCAAGAGACATCTCCAGCATGACTCCGATACAGCAATTTGGATTTGTTACACCAATTGACTGCAAAGAAAGAAATGTCAAACCCTCACATACATGCCCTTTCTCTGACAAGCTCTCCCTCTTTTGAGCTACAATAACGACGACAGCATTGTTTTGCTTTGCCACAGACGTTCCCCTAAGTTTTTTGAAGGCTTCAGAGGTTCGGTGGAATTTGACAAGAGGTATTTGGGCTTTTGTGTTCGCCTTTAATTGCTGCACCCCGGGGTGGATCCCACTGCTGCTGCTGCTGCAGCCGGGGCCGCCGGAGCAGAGGGCGCAGGACCTTGGCTGCTTGTCACAGCTTGCAGGGCTGGGACAGCACACTGCAGAAGTCTGCACGCTCAGAGCAAAGATTTTGTTTCAAAATGTTTGTCTAACTCCTATGCCCGGCAGCTTAAAAGAGCTGCTGCCCTTCTACGCGGTGAATAGGTGCTTATGTTTGTATATTAGGGGCTAACTCGAAATACACAGAAGTGAAAGTTTATTGGGCTGTTGGTAATGGTTACACTGTGTCACAGTTTGGGTTAAAACCTTAGGTATTTCTGTCAGCTCTCCTTCAACAACAAACAAACTTCGTCTGCCCGCACAGACACTGTAGGTTTGGCTCTGCCACGGTTCCTTCCAGGATGAGCATTTGGTTTTAAGTTTCTTTAGCTGTGCAGACCTTCAAAGACTATGGACAAGCTCAAATATTCACGAGGCACCAGCCCACTAACTTCAACTGCGACAGTGCCAAACCCATTAATCAGACTTTTATAGCAGTGAGATAACCTTCTATGTGTACAGCTCTGTTAAAAACATATATTTAAAATTAGAAAAATTAAAATAACTATGTGTTTTGCAATGGAATGTCCGCTAACATAAATACTTTTATGGCCACATAAAAATAGAGACATTAATACTCAGTTTTTCCATAGGTATGTTAAGCAACAGCCAGTGCTTTTATTAAATAATTGTTTCTCTTATTAATTGCACTTTTATTTAGAAAAATTCACAATCTTGACTTATGAGGAAAGTTATATGGAATCATACAGAAAACTTGAAATGCAAACAGACATGCCTCATTCCTCTAAAACAAGAGACTGGTTCTTTATACGCCAGTAATTTTGTAGTCTTAGGGAGCCATTTGTTTCCCTTTCTCTCTATAAAATAATTAAATAAATGGAAGTTTGCCCCATTTCCCCCCTCACACATCTACATACATGCACAGGACCAACAAAACTCAGTAATTTTCCACTGGCACAAGAGCCTTTCAGTGCTTGCCATCTGCTGTGCTGGCAGGACCCACCAGAGGAGCACCAGCAGCAAGGCAGGAACTGGAACGTCATGCTGTGAATATTCATTCATTCCATTTTCATTGTCACAGCTGGGCTTCATCATCTCTCCGAGACTGACCTTCCTCCCCTGACTTCCCCGTGGCAGCTTGGGGGAGCAGACAGGAGTGAGGTGCTGAAACCAAAGCTGACAACTCACAAAAACCCAAAATCCCCAGTCTAAACCAGTCCCCATTCCTGCTGGGTGAAAGGATGTCTGTCACTCCCACTGACAACTGTTACACAGATTACTAAGGACTTTCGCTCTTGGAAGAGAGCTTTAGTGGTATTTAGTGAAATACCACTTTTCTAGACCCATAACCAGTTTATTTTGAATTTATTGTAGAGTGTCTTTTCCTCTCTTGCTAATCGTATTTCTGGGTTCTGTGTCCGTGCTTCCAACATGGTGAACGTGAGTGCACAACATCATTACCTCAGGTTTCAAACGTGGGACCAGAGTTCAGATGTCCCAAAGGATAGTCAGTCTCTTCAGGAAGTACTCCTGCACCTCATTCAGGTTAAAACATGCTCATTTTAGGTTTCTGTTATTTCAAACCTACCAAATTTATTGCTTTCAAAACCTGGACTTAGCAGGCAGGTTCACAGTGCTCAGGGAGGTCCATGGAGGATTCTCTGGGTCTGCCTGTAGTCCTGAAGCTGTAAGGTTTCTGGGCAAGAAATCTGATTTAGTGCACAGAACTCCTAAATTCCTGATCTCTACATAAAGACTAACAAGGTAAAATAAATCAAATCTGTCAGTTGAGTCCTCCTCACCAGCAACTCTCCTAAAGTCAAGTGATGACATTGAGACAAACTTTCCCTCATTTCAACATGCTCCATGTCAGAGCTTGCTGAGTGCCAGGGTGTATACGCTGCACCGGAGGGACAGGATCGTGGGATACATTGGGAAGAGCATGGATTGCAGGTAGAGGGAGGTCATCCTGCCCCTCTGCCCAGCCCTGGGAGGCACATCTGGAGAGCTGGGTCCAGTCCCGGGCTCCTCAGGACAGGAGGGACAGGGAGCTCCTGGAGCGGGGCCAGCAGAGGCTGCAGAGATGATTCAGGGCCTGGAGCATCTCTGCCAGGGAAAGGCTGAGGGAGCTGGGGCTGTCCAGGCTGGAGAGGAGCCCCAGCTGAGAGGGGCCCTCAGCCCTGGGTGTCCCTGTGTGCAGGGAGGGTCAGAGCAGGGCCAGGCTCTGCTCCGGGGGCCCAGCAATGGCACCAGAGGAACAGGCAGGACCTGATGGCCAGGAAGTTCCAGCTGGACAGGAGGAAGAAATTCTTTCCTGTGCAGAGACCGAGCACTGAACAGGCCACCCAGGGAGGGCGTGGAGTCTCCCTCACTGCAGATATTCCAGAACCGTCGGGACACACTCCTGTCCCCTGGGATGGCCCTGCTGGAGCTGGGAGGTGGGACCAGATTCCTCTCCGTGATCCCTTTCAGCCTGACCCATTCTGGGATTCTGTAATACAGCATTCTCTACTTCTGCCTCAACATTTTCTCTTTCTGTGTGCTTTATAATTTATGCATTGCAATCTATAAAACATTCAGAAGTTGTTTTTGTGCATAAAGAAGACACTTAAACCAGGAAACCAGACATGAGGAATTTCGGGTATGGGTGGCAAGTTACCACATCTGCTGAGCTACTAGTCTAGCTTCACTAGACTACACTCACTAAAATCCATGAATTGCCTGTTTAAAAGTTTAGCCAACGCTAAGTGCAGAGTGATGCAGTTTCGCTGAAGACACTTCCATGAGGGATGAAGAAAGACAGCACCACCATGGTAGAGAATGTGCACGATAATCCCCATGACTCTGTGATGTACACTGTGGGATATCCTGGACATCCTGCTGGCCAGAGTTGGATGCTTAAATTAATGCTCCAGGGAGAGCCAGTCCTGAGAGGGAGGTGACAAGATTGCACTGAAAGCACTACAACAAATTCCAGCAGCAGTGCGACTCCTGCCCTGGGAGCTGCATTCCCACATGGCTGGCACAGCCTCCTGTCTGTCACCTTGCCAAAATGATTTCTTCTTTAAAGAACAGCTGAGTTTTGCAAAGGTCGTTGGGTTGGGATTCCTGAATCACACTTTGCTCTCGACTCTCTCTGGTGAGGACTGGATTCACAGCAGCCTAGAGGAAAAGCTTGGCTGGAATCAAACTCCTGAGTTATGTGCCTGAGGTGTCCAGTGCAATGGATCAGTGCAGCCAGATGGGCCTGCTTCAGGGCCTGGACAACCATTTTGGGAACAACATGTTCTGAGGGAACAACTGAGTAATTGGGGAAACAAAAATGTGCTTTTCCAATCTCTCCTGTCATCTGATGCTTGGTTGAGCCATAAATATGTTTTAATAGAAGGCTGCTGCATTCAAATACTTTGTGTGATTAGGAGGAAAGCCCAAATGTCTTAACAATTGCAGTACCATTCTGTTCAAATAGTCCAGTGAGTCATAGCCTGTACTTCACAGAGCCCCACTCTGCACCTCCAGAGAAATTTGAGGTGCTGATCTTCAAGATCAGCAGGCAAAACATGCATAAAATGGATGGGGGATAGTGAGGCACCCAAAGGCTTTGAAAGTCCTTTCCATTTCAGGCCAGTTGTGGGGATCTCTTGGGAATGCTAGGAGAAGATTGCCTGTGCAGACCCAGCAATCCCGAAAGGTGACACAATTTAGGAGAAATATCTCTTCCTCAGCAAGCAGCTAGGTGCCATCTTCCTCAGCCATTTCCCACATTCCTGATTATTTTTGACTTCCGCCCCTTCTTTTATCTTTTTGCTTCACAGTTTTTCCTTTGAATGTTGCTGGTCCTCCTTTAGCTTTCACATAATTTGAAATTATATAAATGTTGTTGAGAATAATCTGCAACACCGAAGAGGATCCCAGGTTGCAGTAATATTCCTGACATTGTTTTAAAGGACAGGAACGAGGGCAGAAGATGGAACAAGAAGACACATCTGTCCTGGACAAACAGTGCTGGTTTTCTTTGCCAAAAATACAGCCTTCAAAAGGAGACTTCAGGAGAGGGATCTTGGATATGAAAAAATAATACCCTTATGGAAACTCTAAATATAGTAAGAGGAAACCAGAAACAGGGGTGGCATGTCTGGGGAGCAGGAGGAGCTGGTGAGGCACGTTGTCCTTCTGCCTGAAGATATTTGATGTAATTTACCCCATCTGCAAGCACTTCATGCCCTCATGCAGAACTCCACTCTGGGGATTATCGCATTATTCCTCATGAGGTTTTGTCTCACTAATGACTTGGTGCTGTGGCTCAAATCCTTGCCAATGGCTCTGAGAAGCAAAAGACTAAGAAACCACTGACACTCCAGGCTGAAAACAACTTCATAATCACAGTTTGACATGTTACACCCAGGAAATTCAAGATGTTTCCAATTGTCTATCCAGGAAAAAAGAAAGCAAGGTGAAGCAACATATCCCCTCCCATTATTTATGTCTGCAAATAGAATGGATAATTGATTATAAATATTGCAACAAAAAGCATCCGCCCATCCCTCAGTCTCATATGCCATTAGGATCTATAAAGTTTGGGTGTCTTCTCAGTAAAAATAAGAGAAAATTATTGAGTGTCTGGACAATTATGATCAAAAGTAGGCTCAAATCATTCTTTTGGGTTTGAGAAAAGATTTAACGTCTTTGTAATTGAAAGATTGCAAAGTCAGATTGTTCTCTAGGCAGTGACATCTCTTCTTCTAACAGAAAGACTTTAAGGGAATCAAACAGTCTCTGTAAGGTTTCTGTAACAATTGAAAAATTCTGATTTTACAAAAAGGTCCCAAACATAAAATTTGATTTTCAAGTTGAGACAAAGCTAAATAGTTTCAATTTTCATTCTTCCTTTAATTGCATTCTCTTCTCTGAAATTCCAACCACACTGTTTACTTCAGTGCAATCCCAAACAAAGCTTTATTTATTGAGATGAAGCAGAGCCATCTGCAAAAACAGTACTTCTGACTATAAAATACGTTCCTTGTGTTCAAAGAAATGTTAATGTTTAGACCAATTGCCAAGTCTCCAGAAGTTCTTTGCACTGAAATATCTTCCACATGTTTGTTACATAAATTGCAAAGGTACAGCTATGCTAATTTGTTCCTTCACTCCAGTAAGAAATTAAAGAAAAGAACAGGTGGAAATAGGACACACTTACACAACATTGTGCCTGCTACTGGGGGAAAATCAATTTCTCTGGAGCATGAAGGGAATTGAGCTTGGGAAGGATCTGGAGCCCCAGGAACAGCTGAGGGAGCTGGGAAGGGGCTCAGCCTGGAGAAAAGGAGGCTTAGGAGGGCCTTTCTGGCTCTGTACAGGACAGGAGGGGACAGCCGGGGCTCTGCTCCCAGGGAGCAGGGACAGCCTCAAGTTGTGCCAGGGAAGGTTTGAATTGGATATTAGGGGAAACTATTTCATGACTGTACTAGTTTGAAAACAAACCACTAGGAGATTCCAAGTCAGAACTACAATTTAATAGGAAAATTAAAATAAAGGCAGAAAACATTGGCTTAAACTGACAGAGGCAGGATGCAACCTGACACTCTGTTGGTCAGGGTGGGGGTATCAGTCTGATTAAATGGTGGCTGCAGTCCTGTTGAAGGGATAGATGTGGTTCTGTTGAAGCAGTGATCCTGTAGAAGGGACTGGTCTTCCTCTGAAGATCCAGTGGTGGTTATGGAGCTCTTGCCACCTGGGAATCCGGTGGATAAGGCTGTTCTTAGTGTCCCAAACCTGAGATTATATTCTGGTAGGAATGCTTGGTTCCTCCCCCTGGGCAGAGCATCTCTCAATGGGATGCTGGAATTTATGAGTCAGGCAGTGAGGCTTGATGGCCCATTAACAGAAGATATCCCTCAGAGGGAGTTACCAGGGATGAGTCATGGAAGAGATTAAGAACACAACCCGCCTGTTTTTAACAATTTATGAAGATAGTGATAGAATACTTGTGGTTACATCTTACATTGTAACCTAAGACAATGGGAAGGGTGGTAAGGCATTGGAACAGCTGCCTAGGGAAATAGTGGAGGTGTTCAAAAAACATCGATGTGGCACTTGGTGAACAGGGCTGCTGGGTTAACAGTTGGATTGATGATCTTGGAGGTCTTTTCCAGCCCCAGTGGTTGAGGAAGATCAAGGGAGACACAGTGAAAGGCAGCAGGTTGCAAACAGATGTTTTCTTACCTCACTGATATAGATTGAAAGTCATAGACATGAAATAAAATCGAAGAGGATCCAGAAAAGGGCTAGAGAGTCATAAGACACTTATATTTACCAAGAAGAGGACAGACATTGAGATGCTGACTGAGAAATTCTGGTCCCTGAGCTGAGCCCTCTCCAGGTGTCAGCGTGAAGCTTCTCAGACCTGGTGATAATCCCTGGGCTGGCTGAGTCCCTGGCCTAGGGCACAGCAGCCCATTTTATGTGTTTAAAAGTTATGTGCCAGCTGTTATTTTCCATTTCTTCAGATAAGGAAAAAGCATCCCCTCACTATCTGTATCATTTCCTGTGTCACTGATTTTGCAGTAGCAGTAGTACTAAGGTGCAGTCTGGATTCCTTTTTTAGAAGAAATCCTATCAAGGATTCAGTGCTTCATTGGATGTGCTCAGGCCTGGTCAGGTTATTCAGAGCAAAATGGGAGACATTTAAAGAAAGACCAGTAAATTTATTCTGTGTAATGCAGAGAAAAGAATTCATTTTCTGTTCCTGATGCAGAAGTCAGAGAATTGAGAACAGAAGTGTGTAATAAAAATGGCATGCACTGGAATAAAATAAGTTAAGACCTGTGCGCCACCTGAGGTTACCCCAAACATAACATGGAAGTGGTTTGCTCTTCACTGCCCACTCAAAAGTACATGTTTGCCCACACCACGACCTTTAAATCTAATATTTCAAAAGAGTGAAAAAGGTGGTCTTTATAGCCTAGCAAAGAACTAAATCAACATATTATATAAATTAGATATTATCTACAAAGGATGTATCAGCCTTACCTCTGTGTTTATTAAATATTTTACGATTTAATATCCCACTTAGTTGACTTTTTGGTTTTAATACAGTTTGGCATGGCTTGAGGCTACAGCAAAACACATTTTGATTCTTGCAATTGTGAAGGAAAATCACAAGAGGGGATCAAAACATCAACATTAACTAGATAAATCTGCAATAGACTTCATCCTTATTCACTGAGATATAGCACCTGGAAGCACATGGAATGGTTTGTGTTGGAAGAGATATTAAAGATCATGCAGTTCCAGCCCCGTTCCATGGGCAGGGACATCTTCCACTGTCCCAGGTTGCTCCAAACCCCAATGTCCAACCTGGCCTTGGACACTCCCAGGGATCCAGGGGCAGCCACAGCTTCTCTGAGCACCCTGTGCCAGGGCCTGCCCAGGCCCATAGTAGATATATTGTGTAAATGCAAAATGTATAAAGTAAAAGTTAAATTTATAAACTAAATATAGATATGTATTATAAATAAACTTGCAACTGTATAACCTGAAAAACAACTGCCCAAAAGGTCACCACTTTTCACATGATTACATGGACTGTAGCTTCAGGTGGTGTTGCCTTTTTCTCTCTGGTCTCCCCACATCTCTGAAGTCAAAACCAAAGTTCCCAATATCTCTTCCTCTTCTCTCCTTTTCACCCAGACTCTGTGATTTGAGTTTGAGATCATGCAAGGTAAGACAGAACATTCAACCTCATTCCCCCAGGCCTTTGCTGAGAGCTCCAGACAGATAAAGGCAGGGAAGAGTCCACAGCATCCCCAGGCATGGCAGAAAGGAAAGTTTTTCCATCCTTGTGAGCTGCATGGAGTCCTTTCCAGCCAGCCATGCTCTGTGTATCCTTCTGTTCTGTTTTGGAGGACAGCTGTCTTCTAAGAAAAAACAGCAACATCTCTTTGAAATGGAGAATGTAAACTCTCTCTCCCTCCAAATTATTATAATCTTGAAATTAAGGGGCTCTCAGGCAAAAATATGGGAATTAGGAATAACAGTTCTTTACCAGGAAAATGGAAATAAAAATACAGTATTACAAAGAACAATCCCAAAACACTGCCAGAGTCAGAATCCAAGCTGACACCCGTCAGTCAGTCAGG
>JANRGV010006803.1:0-26626 GCA_024734035.1 Alethe castanea | reverse complement strand
AGAAAAAGAAAAAGAAAAAGAAAAAGAAAAAGAAAAAGAAAAAGAAAAAGAAAAAGAAAAAGAAAAAGAAAGAAAAAAAGAAGAAGAAAAAGAAAAAAAGAGATACTTTTCTTTAACTGACAGTGAAATATCCACTAATCTACTGACATATTTATGACAGATATTCCAGCATTGGAGAGAAGAAAACATCAACTCTAGTCTCCCCACACACCAAAGAAAGGATTTCTACAGGACAGCATTAAACCCAGCGTTTTATTAGCAAATTGGTATATCAAAATGAGGTCATAAATCAGGAAAGCAAACAAAATCTTGGTTTCATCAGAGAAAAAATAAATTAAAAGCTAATTTTAAGGGAGAAAAACTCAGTACTAATAATAGACCTGTGGAAAAAATAAATCAGAGATCTTTCATATGTAAGGTCTTTCCTCAGGCATAAGAATTGAGAGGAAAAGTGCAGAAACATAGAAAATAAAACAAGGTATCAAAGTATTGATCCCTTGTACTTTCACTGAGAGCACAAGATGAATTTCTCCCTAAAGATCTTGCTTTGGGAAGGAAGTGTTAACTTTCTTTGCAACATGAAGGATTTGGGAAAAAAGTCCACTATTTCTGAAAATGTGAACTTTGCAAGATGAATCCAAGCATACATTGTCTAAAAGCAGTAATGCCCATAAATTCACTACCAGCTGCACAGCTTATAAATCAAGCTGAAAATTAGATGTCTAGGTCTCCAAACTGGCAAAAGACAGATGCAATGGAAGAACTATGCATTCCTTTTAGGCTTCCACTAGGCTTCCTATCCAAGAGAAGAGAACCAATTCTGAAAGGAAAAAAAAGTAAGCAGTGACAAAAACATTTTATTAGATGTGTCACATAAGGATGGGGCAGGATTCCAATGTATAAAGCAAAAATATATAAGTTATAGAACATTCAGAAGATAAATCAGCTGCCAGTAACAGATTTAATCCATTAAACGAAAAGTGGGTTTCCCTTTCCAGAGAAAAACACTACTGAAATAAAAAGAAGGATTTCCTACCTTTACAGTCTTTGTTTTTTTAAAGTTCAAACATGCACATAAAGTTGTTAAAAATATTAAAAGATTTTTTTTTTAAAAAAGGACAGGGACTTCCTAAACAAGTCCATGTGGCAGACTTGAGAATTTTCAGTTAAAATCAAAAATAAAGAGATCAGAAGGTCATAACAGCTATGGGTTGGAGCTTGTCCTGTGCAGCACAAGAGGCTGTGGCCATCACAGGGATTTTATGCACCACAGTAAGGCATGTCTTCCCTGTAAAATCTCTCCTGATGATGTATTGACAGATTTTTGCAAAATCTGTTGCTGAAATACAGAAAAGTACTAAAGTCATTTGAACAGGGGGAAGCAAGCACAGAGTAGTTCCTCTGTTTGCCTGGACTGGAGTCCTAGTTAAGGAAGATTCCAAAGCATTCACCATTTCAAGTGAAAACAGAACTTTAACTCAAATTCGGAAAAAAAAAAAAAGAGAGAGAGAGAGAGAGAGAGAAGAGATATGAAAAAAGTAATTTTAATGTGGGAGATAAAGTGGTAAAATCAATTATTTTCAGCTACACAAAAAAAATCACCCTGAGTCATCATTATTTGTGTGATGCATATGCTTCTTACAGTGAAAATTCAGGCAATAATATCTTCATTAGAAAGAGTATTTCTGGGGATAAAATAGTAGCACCTTTGTAAAACAATACACATTGAAGAAGAAATATGACACGGCTCTGTGTAATGATTTAGAAGGAATTTCAGTATTCCCCTTCCTTTAGAGGAGATGCAAGATGCACTGAGTTTACAGCAAGGTTTTGGTACTGGGGGAACTGCAGGGATTGCATCTGTGAGGAGTCAGCAGGAGATGCCCAAATGCCTGACAGAGCCAGTTCCAGCCAACGCAGCGTCCTTCCAGTGATGTTGGTGGCACCTCTGTGACAACATGTTTAAGGAAGAGTAAAAACTGCTGTGCAGGAGCTGGGATAACAGGAGTGAGAAGCTGTAGAGGAACACCCTGCACACAGCAAGGCCAGTGGAGAAGGAGAGGCAGGGGGTGCTGGAGCTGAGGTTCCCCTGCAGCCCATGCTGCAGACCATGGGTAGGCAGCTGTGGCCTAGAGCCCAGGGAGGTCCATGGTGGAGCAGAGATCACCTGCAGCCCCTGGAAAACCCCATGCAGAGGACACTGATGTGCCTGAAGAAAGCTGCAGCCTGTAGGGAGAAGCCCACAGAGGAGCAGTTCTTCAGGCAGGAGCTCATGGTGGACCCACACTGAAGCAGTCCACTTATGAAGAACTGCACCCCAGAGAGAGGACTCATGATGGAACACTTCTTGAAGAACTCCAGTCCATGGGAAGTACTCAGGCTGAAGGAACTCATGAAGGACTGTATCTTAAGGAACTGACCCAATGCTGCAGCAGTGGAAGATTGTGAGGAGGAATGGGCAGCAGCAGTGAAGCCTTTGGAACTGGCCACAACCCCATTTCCCATCCCCCATGCTGCTCAGAGAGGAGGAGGTGGAAAAATTTCAAGGGCAGTAAAAGTTGAAGCCTGGGAGAAGGGAAGGGTGAGGAGAAGGTGTTCTTAGCATTGTCTTTTATTCCCACTGTCCTACCTGAAGTTTAACTGTCAATGATTTAAAGATACACAAAAGACATCCTGGCAGCCACTGTAATATTACTGCAAATATCACAATATCAGGTGTTTTCTAAATCCCAGGCATCAGGCCAAAAAGTATATACCTTATTCAGAACAGCTATGAGGTTTTGGGTTTTTTTCCAATTATTGCTTACAAGACAACAGAATTCACTATCATCCTGTCAAAACCCCAGATACTACCTATCACAAGTTTGCCAGTTCTTATTTTCTTATCAGAAGAAAAACAGTCATTAGGAGGTCTAGGGTAGACTGAGCGCAGGTATAAAAATACCAAAAGGGGGAAAAAATTACCAAAAACAACCTTAAGGCATTTTAAAACCGCTCCTGTCACATAAATTTGACGTGTGCCTTTGCATCTTTCTTCCCTGCAGGTTGTTCTGTTTCAGCTGTGGAGAGAAATTTAATTTTCCTCCTTGCTTGCTTTATAAAAATAATTATTTTCATTTTATTTTTCTAACATGAAGTCGTATATTGTAACAAACAAAATAACAAATGTCATTTTGTAACATGGTGACAAGACAACCATAATTTTTAACACAGATTTCAGAATTTAGAAAAAGGCACAGCAAGTACTTTGGACAGGAAAGTCTTGCTCATTTCACAGAAAAGCTAGTACATCAGTGGGTTTGGCTTGTTTAATGAGTATAACTTAGCACTCTTTGTTCAGTTGTGCTGCTATTTTTCAATTAAACTCTAGCACTTTATTGTGACTACTTTAACGTGAAATAGATTGAAATTTTCAGATGGATTATCAACATATGTCACACAATTGCAATTAAACTAACAAAGTTTAGTACACTTCAATTTTAATTCCATTTAATTAAAATGCCTTTATTACTAATCCATGTCCATCTGGACAGAACCAAAAATGTTTCTTACCCTGATAAGAGTTGAAAGCCAAGATGTAAAACTCTGTGAGTCACTTAATTTGCTGCACAGAGAAAACATGCATTTAATACATACAGAATTTCTAATATATTTCATGTTAATCACGAAGAATGAATAGCTCCAAATTACAAATCTATTTTCATGTACCCACAAGCCAAAGTTCTGATTGCTTTTTCCCCTTTAAAAGATATATTTAGGCCCCAGAAAAGAGAAAAACCCCAGGTTCCAAGCAAGTATGCAGTAGTCCAGGACTTGTACCTGAAGAGATTTGAGATAAGTTACTTGATCTTAAAGAAAGGCAACACAAATAATAACAATGTTTCTTGTAGAATCCTGTTAGGCAGTTCAATCAGATTTCACACACCAATTTAAACAAAAGAGTTCCAATTTTGAGTAGTCCACTGAGGAAATATAAAGCGGTAATGTGTGGAGGCTTGGGTCCCGTACTGACAGCACTGGACAAGGTTATCACAAAACATATTAGCAGCAAGCTGACATTATTAGACTACCAGCTCAATAACATCATGAGGATTTACATTCAATCAAAATATTTTACACTGTCAATGCAAAGATAAACCCCAAGTCGGATAACTCCTAGTCTACCTTTTACTAAGCAGGATACCATCCCTACAGGTATATTCCAGAGCCACAATTAACTGACCAGATCTCTTTACTATCCTTTACTCTCTGGGGCCATTTATCCATCAGATTACATTTAACAACAGAAAGCAATTGAGATCTCCCCCTCCTACTCATATATTATCATTTTATTGGATAGTGGAAGGAAGCTCTGACAAATCAGTGAACACCAGTGATGAAACTCTCTACTCTCCCTTAGCTCCAGTTTTATGTTACAAATGTGGCTTCTCCTGGCTCCCCAATTTTAGAATATCAATATGTTTCTGTCCAGAAGTGGAGAAAAAAGAGATGATGTCAACAAAAATGGTTCAATCCCAGTACTAGACTATTTTTTCTTTAGAAACATATCTAAGTCTAACTAGAAGTAGCTAATTTTTCTCCTTTTAAATTGTTCCATATCACACAGTCTTAAGCTTTAAATAACTTTAAAAAGACATTCCTTGAAAATTTAGACGCTCTGCTGGATGATGTAAGTCATATGATATCAGTTTTCCCAACCTTAAATGCTCTTGCTTCCCTGGCTGCTGCCAGTGCCCAGCAGAGGGCATTTTAGGACTGATCTATATGCATACAAAATGAAGAGATCAAAATTCCTACCCCAGCAGTTTGCTCACGTTGCAGAAGTACAGGTTTGAGAAGATGAATAAATATTTGAGTATAAACTGCAGTGTTTTCCACACAAATATCAGATCCCTAATATTTAAGTAAACTGCCACATGTGATATTTATTTTATTAAGAGCTGTGTTTTCAAACTTCTTGTTTATACTGCATCCAGTGAAGTACTGTAAAACTGACATTTAGACAGTTAAATGTATGGGCACATTAAAACTTTATGTAAAATACACTTACATAGCAGGGGGAACAAGCTGCACAGAAGTCAATGACTGAAAAAATTCATTTTGGAGAGCATAATTCTGATTGCAGCACTATTACTATGTGAGTACAGGTTTAATTATATAAATAAACTCACAATTTCAGTATCAGGTTAAAACTAGCTTTATATATCGGCTGATTAAAACCACATCATAAGTTCTAACAGTGCTTCAATAAAACTTTTTGACTTTCAGATGTGGTTCTTCAAAATCACCTGAAAATCTGAATTGAATATTATAATGTTTGCCAGGTTCCTACACGTTAGCACAAATTGGAATGAGTGCTAAAAGGGCAGCCTGACTGGATGGTTTCAAAAGATGCACACACAGATCTGTTTGCCTAAGTACCTGCTCAGTTACACCAGCTGGGCTTTTCTGACAGGGATGTTCATTTACATGCCTTCATTTCAGCTGGCAGTTCTACCTACAGTGCTTGTGCAAGTTCACACAGCCTGGTTGGAGTCTCAGGCTACAGTCTCAGCAGAGTCAGCCAGAACCATGCCCTAATTTTCATCTTCTTCGGTCTGTAAGGCTGAATGACAGAGCTTCCACTGCAGTTTCCACAAGCTCAGACTGATGACAAAGGAGGATCGTAGTACTAATGTGACACACGTGCTCTCAGTGTCCAAAAATGTTGTCTACTAGGCCATTGCACAAGGTTTGAGCATGGAAGAAGGGATCCATTGCATCCCTTCTTCAGCCTTCTTAAGATGTGGAAATTATAATATGACCTACATCTCTGAGATTGTCACCTTCTCCTGCATGCCAAGCCTTCCCATCAGAAGCACATATTCAGGATCATTCACAGTTTAAACTGCTGGGTTTTCCCCCCCACTCCCCATCTATTTTTTGGAAATGATAAAGTATTTCAAGTTTCAATCATACCAGTAATTTAAACAACTATTTAATATCAGATGTGCAGCGCTGATATTAAAAGGATAAATAAAGGGCTCTGGAACTATAAGGACTACGTGCTGGCTACGATCCTTGGTTGCACTGCTGAATGGCAATTATTTGGGGAGCTGAAAGAAGCTATACAAAACAAGAAAAGTTTGTGACCTAGATGAGGTTTTTTTACAGAAATGTGCAGTTTTCCAGTCTACATATTTTCAAACAGTTTACCACCTGAAAAACCTGCTCTCATGTAAATCTGTCATAAAATAATACCACTTTTGGCAAGGCACACTCCTGGGGGAAATTCCCAGTCAAATGAGCAGAGTGATAATGATCTAATGAAAAGAAAATTACAATAATGACAGAGAAAAAAAAAAAAGGCTACTCAAAGGTATGCATGCCTAACTTTGGGGGAGAGGTGAAAAAAAGGGGGGAACAAACGTACCAAAAAATCTATTAGGCTTTTCTCCCACTGTGATCTGATTAAATGAGAAACCTGCTTAGGGTTACCTCCAAATCCACCTAAATATTTGCCAACATTTTCAAAGCTATGCTTACACCATATTCTGAAATCACTAGCACAGGAGCTCTTAGTCATTTCAAGTGATGAAGTTCAAAGCACTGGATGGAATACCTGTTTTCTGAAGTTAAACCTTAGAAAAATAGTTATGGATGGTGGGAGATCTCTCAGGTGTGAGAGCACCTCACATCTGATGCAGCTTAATTCCTGGCTGCCAGAGAGAAGGATTGCCTCACTCTTCTGCCCACAGTTGGCTGGTTTTCCTTTAGAGCTGCCTGGTGATGATGCCAGGGGGGATCACAACTGTGGCCACCCCTCCCTAGCATGGAGCAGCAGGAAGATGCTGCCCCATGAGGGAGGGTAAGCAAGAGCCAAACATGACCACAGTAGAGACAGTGTCCTCACCAAGCAGGGCATAGTCCTGCTGTGCCTGCATAGCAGCCCCACACACAGAATGACCCATCCAGAGAGCCCAGGCAGAAGCAGCAGGGTGGAGACAAACCTAAAAGGTAGGACTGAATTCCATCCAGAAAGCAGCACTGAAGACAATTGACATTAAACATAGGTTTGAATCCACCCAGGAGACAAGATCACAACCTACAACACAGCCCACAGGAGAACAGGTTTCCCAGGCATGAGCTCAAGATGAGCCCTGACCAATGGGCTGCAGCTAGGGGTGGAGGTCCCAAGTGAGGCTGGTCAGGACACTTAAAGTATATTACTTCTCTCAAGGAACTGCATCTGTATCATGCAAAAATAAAATACTGAGGAAGGCTGCAATACCACCATGAACATTTGCAGATATAATGACAGGTCATTTGAGTCTAGTCTCTTCAGTGTACACACCAAATAAACTTCTGATTCGTAAATTAAAATATCATTAAAAGAACTAAATTGATGAGCTTACCCAAGTTTTCCATCGTGGAAAACAGTAGCTAATATTGATACCTTGACTTCCTCCCACTCAGTCTTTAGGCAATGATATGTTAGAGGAACAATGGCAATACGCACTGATTATATCCTCTTGACAGATCTTGCCAACTGGAATTGTGCACTAGTGCCTCATGTCAGTAGAAAACATGATGAGGCATTTAGAGCTGACCTTTATCCCATGGTTAGTAAAAGAATAACAGAAGCCTGCTTTGTTAAACCTGAAGAATATGAGACTGTTTGAGATGATCTGAGTAACTGCCATAAAGTCAGGAGTTCAAAACAATGTGGGCAGAGGACTTCATGGCATAAAGCTCTTCTGGGAGAGTGAATGTATGTGTCTGCCTGTGTGTATTGAGGGGAAGTTTTTCTAAACTGAGAAGGGAACAGTAATATTTTTGAGGAAGACAGGGTAAAGGTAGAAGAATAGAGGGGTTTGCAAAATCATATACAGGCTAATCAACTGGAATTTCATTGCTTCTTAATTTTCAGCCAAACAACTTCAGCAAGGAGACTGGGATCCATGAATCACCAAGAAAAAAATTAGTCAAAACTATTTCCACAGGGATGAGAAAGGAGGTATAAAGGGTTCAGGGTCTGTCATGGGCACAACTTAAAAGGACATAGTGGCAACTATTCCAAATTGGATGTCTAATTCTCTCCAGGTAATGGATAGGGCATATTTTTGAAGGGCATTCACAGTAACCTGTATCCTGGCTACAGCAGGCTAAGCCAGGAATAGATAAAAGAATTTAATCAGTGATCCATTTTGTTACTTCTTTTCTGGAGGATTTCTGCATTTTACCACAGGTAGGGAGAAGGACTGAAACTTTAGAATCAAGCAAGTAGGGACTTTGTGTCCCTGCGGAGTCTGGCACCTACCTGGTTGCTGAGTCTTCAGCTACTGCACAGGCATCCAAAGGGTTGCCATTCTTTTTTCAAGCTGTGGGGCCAGAAGGATGCTGAGGTCACCAAGTCCTACCAAACACACCTGATGCATTTGTTTCTATTGCTAGTGTAAATGCTTTACTACCAGGATGTACCAGTTCTGCCAGCAGGCACCTGCCTTCCTTGGAAATTTGGATCCACACAAGGCTCTAGTCCTGGACAGAGATTTTATCAAAACCTGTGTGTACTGAAGTACAGGGACAGGACAGGTATCTACCCAGAGTGCATGTCCTCAGGGAAATCAGACCATCATTTTCTGTGCAAAATCCAGCACAGCTTCCAAATGATACCACTTTCTTTACCTACATCTGGATGGAAAAGATTGAGTTACTGCCCTTCAGATCACATCTGCATTTTGTTTCAGAAGTCTCATAGCTCACAGCTCTAATAACATATCAGGTCTCTTCACAGACTACCTACTGTTAGTCAGAGTTATCCTTCCTGGCTTTGTAATTACAGACTGTGGGAGGACTTGGACTTCATAGCAGCCTTCAGAGTGCTTTGGTGTGAGAGGAGAGGTATGTCTTCCAATCAGCTCAAAGGTCAGGGGATGTGAGGAAGTTGTGCACCAAGCTTTTGCTTTGACTATATATAAGAAAGAGGGAAAGCAGCCATTAGGGACATGTGGCAAAAAAAAATTGGAGCTGGAGGTATTAGATTCAGCAAGGCACGTGGCTGCCTGGCCCTGCAGGGAGTGTTGGGAGATGTGGGATGAACTCTGGGATTTGGAGGGCTGTCAGGGCACTTTAGTACAGTTGTGCATTGAAATCCTTTGGGAACTGAACTGCAGAAGATACTTAATTTTTAGATAAAATATATCTAATAAAACAAAACACAAAACAAGGGGAAACCTTAAAATCATCCAAGATGCCAATAATCAGGTGCAAAATTTGTGTACCTTAAGAGGGTGCATTCAGATACATCAATGAGATCCTCTTTCTAAGGAGTAAATGGTAAAGGTTTCTTACCACAAAGTTCTAAATTCTAACCCTTTCAGTAGAGAATGAAGTCACCATCTATTTAATGAGGAAATTCAAACCATCGTATTTTGATCTACCAACATTTTGTCTACCTTACCACAGAGACAAAGGAGCAAAGCGAAAGAGGAACATCCACTCCTTGTTTGTTGTGGGGAAATACATAAATTGAAAAATTAAAACTAGTAAGTCTGCAGATATTACAGTAATAAAGGTCATAAGTAAACAATCTTTAAAAAGTCTTGCATTTCTTAAATGAGTCAGACTTCTTGGCAGCCTCCCATGTGAGTGGTGAGGCCCAAGACTGTTTGCCTCATAAGATAGCAAACAGATAAGACTGTGTAAGTGATGATTAAAGATATAAAATGTCTGACAACAAGGGAACAAGGGAGAGTCAAAAGCAGCCAGTCTCAGTTTAAAGAAAGTAGAAAGCAAATAGCCTACGTAGACACTGAATACACAGAGGTTCAAGGACTGAGAGTGTCATCACACTGGCAGTGATACTTCAGGACTGCACAAATGCAGAGAAGTCTAGTTGGAATCTCTTTCTCCATGTGTAGAAATGAACACTTTATATTAAACATAGCATTGAGATACCAAAGAAAACAGAAAATGTTAAGCCTGTAAACCAAGAGCAGCAAAATCACGCCAGCACAGCAGCAATTTCATATACAATTACTGTAGCATATTACAGGTTTGGTAGCTGAATCAGCAGAGCCTTCAGAATGGAAACTCATGAAATGTAAATCTGCATAAGGCTTATTTGCTATCCCACATCCCTTATTTTTTAGAACTACAAAAATATGTTAGTGAAGACATCTGAAAGAGATGTTGTTGGACACAGGATTTTGACTCATCATGTGCTTTGATTTTATGGTTCTTAATTTTTGGTTTTCCATGGTAAATATCACAAGAGCCGTACACTAAGGAAACTTCTTTCTTTGTTGTGGTGGCCTATTTTCCCTGAATCATCTGATATTTTTCAGAAAATGAGAAAAACATGTATTTTTCTGATAGGTGGTATCAAATTCCATGGAAAAATCACATTGTTCTCATCCCAAAAAGGCATGGCATTCACTATATTAATGTAGCTTTTTTAATATTCCAAAACCATTTACAAATGTACATTTAAAAATCTAACAAATACTGTAATTTCCTATTATAAGGACCAGAGAATGCTTAACAGCACACAGAGAATTTTCTCCTCAATGGAAACTATTATTTGTTCATAGACTTTCTTTGAATCAGCCAAAGAATACTAATCAAATAGTCCAAACTAATTAGTATGAAATTGCTTGGGGCTTAATATAAAAAGAAATCAATCAGAATCCATCAGAAACAGAATCTGAAGATTTATTACTGAAATAAAGTAAACAAAGCAAACAAAAACCGCTACAACAAAACACTAGAAATATGAAAAAAAAAGCATGAATTTAGCTTTAGCTAAGCAGCTTCAGATGTTATGGTTTTGTGTTCACTCCAATAGAAATAACATATCATTGCAGCTGATACGTGGAAGGCTCAAATGAACAAGGTTCCTTAAGACAGCAGTAAAAGCAGTCATGTTCCTTGTTTACCTTGGCCAAGGGTCATCTTTTATATTTCCTTGTGTCAAAAAATTTCTTCCACGTAGTATGAACTGCTGTCTGTATCCACCTGCTACCTTTTTCTGTTGGTGATCACTGTATGATCAAGCCGGTTCACTTTTAGTACTATCTCAGTTGATTTAAGGAAATTGAGAAAATGCCAACTGCTGTAAG
Source organism: Alethe castanea (assembly GCA_024734035.1). Taxonomy (NCBI): domain Eukaryota; kingdom Metazoa; phylum Chordata; class Aves; order Passeriformes; family Muscicapidae; genus Alethe; species Alethe castanea. The sequence continues at coordinate 15,524 of JANRGV010006803.1, read as the reverse complement.
AAAGGGATTTCCTGAAACACTGAATCTACTTCAACAGAATTTTTTGCCTCCTGAATTTCATAGATATCTGTCAAACTAGCAATAGTGCTAAAACTAGTTTCAGGCATGACAGTTATGTTTGATTTTTATGGCAAAAGAAGAAGTAAACTTCACAGAGTTTTAAAAGTACATGATTCTTCAAAAGCATCCTCCAGCTTTTACTACAGTAATATTTTTCACTTAATATAAGCCCAAACCTGTCGCAGCCTGTGGGAATGCCCTGGACTCCCACAAAACCAACTTTAATTTTCCATGCAATCTTGATCCTTGGAGTATATTAATGATATTTTCCATTTTGGTTGTTTGTTTGTGGTTTTGTTTGTTATTTTGCTGGGCTTTTTTATATAGCAGAAAGCAGTATAGAATCTGATGTAAATCACACGGGTTTAGGATACATTATATGAATTTCAAACAATAAAACCATAAGGACATTTTAAGTAAGTTTTCTTATAATTGCCTAAAAAGGAGAGCAAATATTTGAAGACACTGCAAGGACAACATTTCCCCAGGAAAGGGATGGAATCCCTCTCCCTGAAAGTGTTCACAAAGCACGTGGATTTGGCATTTGGGCATGTGGTCTAGTGGTGAACACTGTGGTGCCACTTGATGATCTCAGAGCTTTTTTTCAACCTTAGTGGGTCTATGATTTGACCACAAAAGGAGAGCTCACTACCATAGCCTAGTTTCCAGAAGCTGCACATAGCAGGATAAAAATTGACATACGTATAGAAGATAGTTCAGGAAACCTGAATCAAAAGCTTAAATGATCCCTAATGCAAGAAGCACACATATTTTACCAGTGAAGTTCCCTATGGTCCTAAACTATAAGACATCAAACCCAGTACTCAGTCCTCAAGTCTTTTGTCTAAATAATCAGTAAAGTTTCTTCCAATGAAAATTTCCACATCTGGATTGGTTTCTGCACAGATCCAGACTATTGATGGGCATGGTGTCATGGTTTAGCCCTGGCTAACTGTGGTTCTTCACCTGCCACTGTGAAGAAAAATAATTCTACCCCATCCAAAACAAGCACGCATGGCAGTGCAGGCCTTCAGCTGCTTTTGTGCTAACCCTCGTGGAAATAATCAGCCACATGCTTTTCAACGATACAGGTTGATGCTTCCACTAAGGAAGTGCAATAGAGTCGCACAACTTCATTTCATTTATGGCATTTTTTGGCACTGTTAGCATTTTTGTAGAGTTACTTCTATGCTGGTATGTCTGATGCCCTGAGGTCAGAGAAAGGCAAGGGCAGAGGAAACGGCAGAACCATGCAGCTGCCAGCAGGGAAGAGCACTGGACCACCCACTGAACTATACTTCAGCCTAGAACCTATATACTTGTATATTGCACTCTGGAGCTGTGTAACAGTTACAGACCAAAACAAGTCCTGTACCAACACACCAAAACAAACACTTTCATTAATGAAAATAAACTATAGTTTGAGGGGGGGAGGGGAAGTGCTGTTGTTTTGTTTTGTTTTGTTTTGTTTTTTCATTTCTAAGGCAATGTCAATCCAGACTGCCAGAGTATTTTCAGAAAAGTAAAGGTATCCAGACTTTTAAGCCCTTCTCAGCTTAAAAGAGCTTTAAACTTTTAACCTCCTCTCTCCCTAATGCAATTCTCTCATCTTCCTGAATCTGTGTTACGACCCCAGAGCACACACACACAGCTTCAGACATCCCGCACAAGGAGATTTGAGTTTGACCTACACTCCACTGTGTTCTGTATATTGCCTTCAGAGCCACTGCAGTTTTTCTTTTCTTTTTGTTTGTTTGTTTGGTTGGTTTTGTTTTGTTTGCTTTTACTGTGTGATGCATGAACCAGTCGAAAGAAGAGCCAGTAAACTTCATATAGGAGAAATACTTAAATTGCTCGATTGCTCACTTTAACCCAGGAATGTCTGAGGAGGTTATTTCAGTATAAAGACTTTAGAAAAATGATTTAGGGACATTTTTGTACATTTATTCTTCAGAATTTTTATAGAAAATGCTACATAAGTAGGCATTTTAAAATTTTAAATGCTAATTGCAGTTGGAATCTGAACAAAATTTATCCTTCATGGGATGAACACTAGCATGATCAAAGCAGCTCCTGGAGTTATTTTGTAAATATATGATAAAGGAGATGAGTTAGATCCAGGATTGTTGCCTGCATTGCTGTAGTTTTTATAACCAGTCCCTTGTAACAGACATCCCACGCATATCTTGCAACAAGGAGACAACCCTTGACTGAAACAGTTTACAGCAATTGTTTAATTGGAGAAATGAGAACCAAAAGATTAAAGGTAAGTGATATAAAGACATTTGGAAACAGAAGTCTATGTTGTTTACTCCGAAGTAAAAGTAGATACCATCATTCCAAATGTTCTAGATATAAATGAAACCACTCTTATAGCACAAATCCACCCGGAATAAGAATATCCACCAAAGTTAAAGACCCAGTTGTGAATCTAAGTTAATAGTAGAGAAGAAGTGGCATGAGAAAGGTAATAGCTTGAGATCAAGAGACCTGCAGGTGTGTAAAGATACTGTTGACTCAGCATTCCGCTCCTGTCACACTTAAGGCCTCCTACCCAGAATGAATCCTAACAAAATCTATGACATGATAGAGATCACTTCAGGCAATGATGTATAATAAAGACAGCTGTTTGTGGGAGGGGAGGAAAAATTTCCATCAGGAAGCAACTCATCTTTTTGTTTTCAATGGCTTTCTTGTTTAATAAGTAGATGATGTGATCTATGTCTGCTTATAAAGTTCCCAATCAGCATTTTCTGTTCCACATCACATAGCGCCAGAGACCAAATTCAGGGCATCTCATCACTGTAAGAACCCCCAGACAGGCCTTCTCTTTAGATTAAGTGAGGAAGACAGCCTGTTGCCAAAAGCACGGCAGATTGGCACGTTTCCTCTTGATCTTTGGATGAGAAATACTGTTCCTTTGGCATATGTCCATTTCTGGTTCTGTTTAGACTATGTTTTGTCTCTCTGCCTCAGCCATCTGAAGCCATAGGGCTAGCCTTGCCTTTGAAAAGACCTAAATTATATGGTTGGAAGGTTCTGCTATTGCCTGGAGGATGTTGTTTCATTATGGGCACTACTCTTTCACTTAGTCCGCAAACTGGTTTTCCATGTTTCTGTTATCACAATACTGTATGATTATGGTTCTTTTAATTGGCTTCAAGCAATCACATTTTTTCATAAAATAGAAACTCTTTCTCCATTAAAAGGGGATTACATCAGTTTATTTAAGCAGATGAGTGAGAATTGCACAATTTATCCCTAATACTAATCTCTTGACACAGAATCATGTTCACACAATCCCTGTCTTTACTGAAATGCCCATCAGAGCAAGAGAAAATCAGGATCGTAAAGCTGTGACTCTAATTCCAAGCTCAAAAGACATGAATTAGTTTCATGCTTTGTCACAGGCATTTAAGTCACCTGCCTCAGGCTTCTCCCAGAATGGTACCCTACTTCCTCATAGCACTGATAAGGCAAAGTTGTGTCTGTGTAGGCTGTCCGTGACAGCCATTCTGCTTTTTTTCTAATATCCTGCATGATAGATACTATAAAGGCATGGCAGTCCAGAATAGTCTTTCAAAATAGAATCTCTAAATTTCACAATCTTCGTAAAAGACATCATACCTTATTACACAGTAGCTGCCATGAAATTTCCAGAAATAAGTCGAGGACAAAAGAAATATTAAAAATATTTGTGTTGTGAAAGTCAAATACACATTTCTAATTATACTACAAGTTTGTGAGTCTCAGGTTAAAAAATTAAATTATTAAAATTATTTAAAACTTCTACTGCTAGATACATGCACAAAAGAGTACACTTACATACATGATTGCAGTTTTAAAATTTCTTAACCTTTCAAATATGTAGATATTGTTATTGCTCCAAAATATTTTCTTGAAAACGCAGACTAATTCTCCATTGCGAAATTCCCTGGCTGCATGAAATCCTACCACTCTTCTCATGAACTGTGAACACAACTCTAAACTCAGCAGGATTTCTTTTTAATCTGGGATCCCTCTCCTTTGCACCAGATTGAGATGTAGAAATCAAGAAAAACTCAACAGCATTTTTTCCCAAGCACAAAGTGAGACCTCACTTTGAAGTGACAAGGGTGTAGGAAGTGGAAACACACTTGTTTGTTCTAAAGACAGATGGATAAATGCTCATTTTGAGAAATCAGTGAAAAGCTCCCTTCTGCCACAGCAAGGAAACACCCATACGGAGTTGCAAGAAAATTCTTTATATACATCAGCTTAAATATTGAGATGAAAGTGTTTGAGGTATTGGCTCAACAGAAACTTAAATGCTTGAAGGAAATATCAGAACAATCTTAATATGTGGGGGAAAACCCCCACTTTTTATTCCAGTAAACCAGTGACCTCAGAAAAAAAATGACATCTTTGGACAAGGACAGGTTACTCAATGTGTATTTGGGGCTAGAATGACAAAACCAATGTAAGACATGTTTAATAAAGTTAAATTTTTTAGACTAAAGGTCCACTGAAAACAGCCAGAACTTCCTTTGATTCCAATAAGCTTTCAGTAAGGCCTAATTAATTTTAGTCTTTGAAGAGATCAATTAAAATGCGAATGGCCAAGGCTTCATAGCCTTGCAAGACAAATGTTGGGATTTCAATCATGTTTTCAGTTTTCAGTGAATCTGATTAATTTCCCATGTGTGGGAACTATCAGTAGGAGACAAAATAGGGCAATTCAGAGAGAGATGACACAATCTAGAGATGTCATAACCTGAAAATCAGGAGTTAAGCAGAAACTTGAGAGATTTTGTATTTTACAGGAAACTAGTTTACTCAGGAACAAGGATGAACTAGAAAAATTTTTTATGAAAAAATGCATTTCCGTTACGATTTCCAGCTTTTATGAATTAATGGGACTATTCCAAAATTTAAGTATCCTTATCACCAACTATTTTTCTTAATATAACCCAAATCTCTCGTGCTCCAATTTGAACCAAATACCTTTTGTCTGAGCATGTAAACCAAATAATTCCTTCTCTTTGAAGCAGTCTTGTATCGTTTAGTATACTCTTAGTATTCTCTCTGCATAAAACACACATTGCCTTCTTTCAGGATTTCCTCTTGTATCCTAGACCTCTGATCACTATCACTGCTCCCTGCTTATCCTTCTCCACCTTGTCCACATGCTTGAACTCCCATATCCAAGAAGAGGACAAATTTATCTAGCCCAGAGGTTATTTCATAATGAAGTTGATAGAAAATATACCTTTTTGCAATGATATAACACTGTTAATTCAATTTCAGCTTGTTCATCTGCTATAACTTCAACATATATAAAACATATAAAACTTCTATCTAAACAGTTGCTCAAGGCATCATAAGGAGCACCTGTTTTTTAAACTGTTTATTTAGAGAGCAGTCTCTTCTTTCATAGCAGTATTTCTTTTAGATACGGTTCTGACTCCTGGGAAAGCATAAAGAATTATCTCTAGGGGATTTTAATTAAAGGGAAAATGTTATTGCTCTACTGAAACAAAGATTGGAAAAGTAGTTTAATAGGGCAAGAGTTTTCAGACAAGCAGATTTCAGAAAACAGGGAGATGGTAAATAGACAGTCATTTTCTGAAAAAAATTGAAGGAATACAGGTAGGACTACAGAAAGGTTATTTTTGTAAGCCAAACTGTTGAACAGGAAAAGCCACACAGTAGGAGTAGCAGAGACAATTATGAGACAATTACTGAGACCTCTTCAGTAACTTGTACCAGTGAAGAATGAATCATACAAAAACTGAAAGTCAGGATCAATAAAAGCAAAAATGTGAGTGGATCTAATGTGACATAAAGAATTAGGCAAAAAAGTTTTAGCAGTAAGAACTAATTGGAAGACAAAGGGAATAGTGAACATATTTTTAAGAAACAAAAGATGCTGAGGAGGTGAAAATACCTAGCTGTGCGCTGTCCCACTGAGTGCCCTGTCCTGCTGAGATCTCCCAAAGTTCATATTTTCCTTAATCTTCCCTAAGTCCAAATTCTCATTTATCAGAACTAGTCATGATGAAATAGAAAATACTGTTGGTGAAAAGATCAGAATTAAAAATATTGTTGACAAATCAGTAAGACAACAAGCTTTACCTTGCTGAGTTTGGAATAAATAACAAAACAATGTGCAATGGCAAAAAAAGAAAATAAAATTCAGAATACACAAAATACAGAATGAGAAACATTTAGCTAGATGGTGGGTACAGAATTGTTCTAGGGTTTCAATGATTTATGAAGTGATGTCCTTCCAAAGACTCATCTCCTTATAGAATGCAACAATGAGAATGATAACTAATCCTACAAATTCAGCTTTTATGAGTCCTCAATGGCAATTCTATGTCTGGTTAAGGAACTTCATGTCTAACAAGAAACTGGACAGAATTCTGATTTTTTTTTTTTTTTTACAAGAACAGGGTTTTTTAAGAAGAGGATGAGTTTTTGTGGGAAAAAAAAAGAACAAAAGGCAGTGAGTTTGTTTGGTCTAGAAAGCAAGATGAAGGAAACACGGTAAAAATGTCAAAAGAAGACAATCATTGTTCTTCCACGTACAAAGGAGAAGAAAAAGAAAAAATAAAATTGACAGCAAAGGTTAGAGCTGGAGAAGCTTTTCAGCAGGATGGTGAAACAACAGAGGACACTATTTGAACAAACTAAGAATAAATCATATTGAAAACAAGAGGCAATCAAGCTCTTTCTCAGGAATGATTTAGGAGAGGAAAATCATACTATATGTCTCCTTTGATCCTTTCTTAAATTTCTGTATTTTTAGAAATGGAGGGAAGAGGAGGGAGAGTCATTGCAATAAATATATTCCACAATATTCTTTGAGAATAGAGCTACAAAATGTATAATTTTTGGCAATGTCTAATTTAATTTTAGAATTCCAGATTAGGAGCATCTGCTTTCTAAGGTATCTTGACTTCAGCCAGTATAATTTGCATAATTATAGTGCTAGACAAGGGCCACACAGAAACAACTCTATATTGAATAGCAAAACAGACTATTAGCAATTTGAATCACAGCTTGATTTCCCATGGTTCTGAGAAACATCAGATAGTTTTGTTGGCCATGTGTAAAATAGGACAGACTCTTCCTCTTGTCCCAAATATTGGTCCATCATTAGGCAATACTCATTTTTTTAAGTTATCGATATGAGAAATGAAATCTGAATTGGTTTACATCATAGAAAGCATAATTTCAACACTTCCAGACTATATTCTATTCAATTCTTTGCAATTACATGAAAAATTATCCAGGCTGGCTGTACTAGCCTAATTTAATAGCTTTTTATATGTGTGAATTGTTTATTTTTAAATATATTTCTAATATATCTGACATGACTATCAATACATTTCTGGTTATACACTCTATGAAACTCAAAACCAAGAGGGCTTTAACTCAAACAAAAGAAAATTACCCTGAGGATTAAAGTATAAGGACAGATAGCTATTCCACTATCTACAGGAGGGATACCCTGTTGTTCCCTTAATGTAATGAAAACATTATGAATTAAATAAAAAATGAAACACTGATGAGAAGAGGAGAGAGTTCAAAGAAAGAGCATATTTCCCTTGTTGTTATGAAGATCTATTGTGCATTCATAGATGGAGCCATGAAAAACAGACTTCACTTTCTATTTGATTTGTTTTTTTACTAAAACAAGAAGCACTTTCCTACTTTTGGCAGTAGGCACTTCAATATCTTGGAAATTACAATGTAAGTCACATATTTTAGAGGATGAAGAGAAAAATCCATGTCATAGCAGTTATCACTTACACGGTAAATGGAAAAAAAACCTAAAAACAGAGCTCCCATATAAAGAAAGAATAGTAACATGCTTAGCTAAAATATTCTCGAGAAGTTTAATGTTGCACTATATTTCTTTTATGCATTTTGAGATTTACTGAGATAGTTATCCTTAATTTATTCTAGGATGATCATTTTGCTGTAAATCCTCAAGGGGACACTGCTATTCTACAACAGGTATTTTAGCAAACTTCCAAGTGTAGACGAGTTTATGGAAGTAACTTGCTCCTGCATTATTAATCTGTCTCCATTTCCCTACCTGTAAAAAGAAAAATATATTTCACAGCATATATTCTGTTCTAAATCTGACTCAAACACCCAGAATCATAGTCTGTGTCTTTCACCCTAGGACTGCTACTCACATAAATTACCTGACCAGTTTTCAGAGAAGAACAGTATTAGAAAACATCCTTGTAGGCTTTAATGAGTAGGCACATAAATTATTCTTTCCTTATATGCCATAAAGAATACCTATTTTCTGGATTCAGGCAGAAGCTCAGAACTATTTATTGCTAACAAGACCTAGGCATATCTGACCATGCACAAAACCAGAGCTTTAGGTAACACAGAGATTTAGAAAAATGTTCAGGTAAACAAATTATTGATTTAGTTTCTGGTTTACATACCTCTGTAAACACATAATTAGATCAGTGAAAAAATACTTAAAGATTAACTTCAAAATGGCATTTGTTTAGTATTTTCTCTGGAATTGCATTACTTGCTGAGTAAATTTTCTGCAATTAAATTTCGTTTTTGGGGAAGGGCTTGCTTTTGAAAAACCAGTAATTCATGTATCATCCAACATTTCTATCACTGTGTTTAACTTGGCCGAGTCCAGATTTATCTTTCCAAACTGAATCCAGCCTTTTACTTGGCAAAATGCTTTCACTGCTTTTATGGCTGCCAAGAAGCTTGCAAGATTTGCCCTTTGGATGGGCATTTCAACTGTGTTCTTTCTGCACAGGGAAGTACTAGCAGTAGGCTGACCCGGCTGGATAACAGTGCCCACTGTCAAGAATTGCTAATGAAGATTCCCACAGGTGCTCTGCTAGGACAGACCTAGAAGATATCAACACACCCAAAAAAGATGACATTACATCATAAAAAGCCTTCCCAGTTACCTGCTGAGTCAACCTAAATGCAAATTATGTACTAAAGAGCATTGACTGATAAGGACTTCATTCTTCTGGTGAACAGTAACTGATGTGAGCATGCAAGAGCTTTTGGCCCTACTGACAATTTGTGTCATATCTTACAGACAGACATAGCAGAGATAAACTAGTCTCTTCTTCCACTGAGTGCACAGGATGCAGGTTACAATTGCTACTTCAAATTTACAGAGCGAGGTATGAAGACAAGTCAGAAATTAATAATTATTTTTCCTCTAAAGACCTTACATATCTGCAAATCATACCATTAAATACTAGCTGGCAAAAATGATGCCATCTCACTGCACTGTATTTGTAGATCTGATTCAGCTCCTGAAAACCCACGAAGCGTAGTAAAGACTTTACGTGTGACACCAGTTGCTGTCTCCTGAGGTCTTTTCCCCTTACACAGTAGGGCTGCAATTGGCATCTATCTAGTTTCTGTGCAATAGAGGTACACATGATAAAGCAGACAGCAGAGATGTCTGTCCACTTTCCTTCTCTTGCTAAGCATTTTACTGCATCCTTTCTACCACAACCTTGCAGAGTGACTGAGCTTCCTTCAGGTGCCTTCTACAATTCCTGTTTCTTGATATCTATACAATCTGCAATCACCACAGATATCCACTTTGACCCAAACATGGTGCAAAGATGTAGCACAGGGCTGAGCTGAATATACCCTGCCTTTTAGCTGCTATCTAGATCGTGTAATCACCCAGCTCTTTTCAGGCACTAACTTGCAGTCTGCTGGCTAAGGGCAGGACCAGAATTTCCTTACATCTGCTATAGCTTATTTTTCTTTCATGTTCAAAGTGATACAAGTGACAAGGCTAGGAAGGAAGGCATCCACTTAGGGAAAAGGATCCTGGCTATGAAAGAATAACTGTGGATAATGATGTGAAAATTTAATTTCTTGGTGTTCACCTTGATGATGATTTCCATAGTCCCATTGTTTAGTTACTTAAATAAACTATAATCAATAATGTACAAAAGTTACTTTCAGAAAAATAGAGGCAAATGGCTGTAACAGAATCTCACCAAAGAATGCATGAATCAAATTTCAATTAAGACGATACATCTACTACCTCTCAGATGCTCTGCTTCCAAAGTGAAAATTAAGGAATGGAGGTACTTCTGTACTGTATAGGGACATGGAGAGTGATCCAAAGATTTTTTATGCTGAGTGAAACTCCAAAAAGCTTCAAGAAGAAATGCAAGACAAAGTGCGATCTGAAGTTTCCCCCTTCTAGAGATAATGCTGTGAACCACGACTGCAGGTACCCAACATTCAGCTTTCCTACTCTATAGTCTAATACTTCAGGTACTAGGATACAAAAAGCAGTCCTCATTACCTTGCTGTGATTTTTAAGCTGCCACATCTACTACTTCCCATAGATGAAGGCTGAGTAGCCTTCATCTGCTCAGTCACTGGTACTGTATCCATCCTATCTGGAACCCGGGAGCTGCTTGTTTCAAGTGTCCGTACTTCACGTGGTGTCAGGCACCTACTTCTTGAAGTAAAAGCTGTTTTGAGCATACCAGAAGGCAGAACCACAGCCAGTCAGGGAACATTCAGATTCAACCCAGGAGGCTTAAGCAAACACAGTATAAGAGTTACTAAACATGACTTTTAATTTCAGCTTTGAACTTCACTGTTTGAAGCTTCTCCAAACCACTTGGAGCTAGCTCATGTATTAAAAACTCTACATTTTTTCCAAGAAAGTTTACCAATCCGTAATTATTGATGACAATCTGAAACACTGATAGGAATGCACGAGTTGACCTTTGTGCAGAGACAAATATTTCAGGATAATATGGTTTGTACATTCTAAATTACAAGGCGTGGTTTCCAAACGATGATTTTTACTAGCTACCCTCCTCCTCTTACAATGTTAACTTGCAGTGAAAATACCCAAACCAACAAAACAAACAGAACGCATTGGCAGCTATGCCATTTAACAGTCAATTAACAACATATGACTGTATTCTGGACAGAGTAGTATTACTTTCAGTTTACACATGCAAGGAAATAAAAAACTTCGACCTACTTTTCTCATGATTTTTTTTTTTATTTTTTAATTTAATACTGTTCATCAATATAAGCTTAGCATGTAGTATCTTAATAAGGAGAAACTGGAAACTTTTAATAGAATTTATCCTAGCAAGTTCCTGGGAATCTTGGCAATTCCCAAGAAGAAACCTATGGGAAACTTAAGTAAAACAAGCTCTTTAGAAAGCTAAAACAAATTCAAATACTCTGTAAAAAAATTGCTTGAGCAGGGTTTTCTATTCTATTAATATTTTCTATGCTCGATAGGTACAGAGTTAATCTTGTATGCTTGAGCAGTTCAAGAGGACTTACAAGCATCAGTGTCCTTGTATTTTTCTGCCTACAATCCCACAGTCTCTCAAGGGAAAGCAGCAATTTTCAGGATATGGAGCAATGCCACACAGCTCTATAAGTAATTTTCCCATAATTGTGTACATTGAGGCAGAAGAAATAACAAGGAAGTTGGCACAGTCTCTATCCTAAAATATTCCCCAGTAGATAAGAGACACTCACGTCCCTTTCAGCATTAACTGCCTAGATTAATAGCATCTAACAGAGGAGGATAGAGCCATAAATGTTGAGGACTGCATGTGCAGCCCACTCCTCACACTAAAAGTTGGGAATAGGTGCTGCTGTAGGCAGTACTGAGACACACCTCTCCTTTCCTCTTCCCAGGCTTCTAGAAATATCCTGAGATATCCTCTAGAATCAGACAAGGGCCACACTCCGGAAATTACAGGTCAGTGTTTATATTTAAGATGAAGGAGAAATCCACAGTAATTGATCTGACCTCATTAGCATGTATGATATTAGAATAAGCTTAGAATAACAAAAATAGAAGTTGATAAAACAGGACAAAACTTCCTCGGGCTCAGAAAAAAAAGGTGTCCCATTTTTCATACAGCTCTTCACAGCCAGCAGTAACACCAGGCTAACTCATTTACTAGAGACTTCTACTTGAAGAGCTGGTGCTTCCACCTACTTAGGAGTCTAAACTGCATTTCAATATGGTTCAGTCTCTTCTAGCATACTATTAGTTTATGAGAAAGATGCTGTTTGGAAAGTTTAGCCTTCTCCTCAGTTTCTCCCGTCTTTTCAAATTATGAAACCTACTGTTTCTACCAGGGCACTGTGCAACAATCTTCTAAGGTAAAGAAAAGAAAAAAGAAATCAAACTAAATACAGTTCTATCCTGCTCACTATAAAGTTTGGGTGTCTATATTTCCCAAATAAATCTTCAAATACCATGTTTTCTTTAGAAAGCAGCAAGCTACAAGGTCCCACCTAACTCCAACACAAAACACACCCTAGGACTTATCTTTCCATCAAGATTTTTTTTGTTACTCTGCAAGTGTGCTAGATCCCTCATTTACCAGATCCTCCTCCAGATGCAGCCATAAATGCTCATTAAGCTCACAGGTTAACTATAAAACTTTTCTCTGCCAGTGAAAGATAATGCAGGTTTAGGTGTTCATTTGGCCACATATTGCCTTATGAAGCAAAGACAATTCTTAAAAAATCTATTTCCTTAAAAAGAAAAGTTTTGCTGAGAAAAGAGAACAGTAGTACAAGTGAACTAGCAGAATTTTTACATGAACTTTAAAACACTGTATGCTGAAAAATTCTCAGTTTGGCTGAGAAAGATATGGATTATTCTGAGAAACACGGACCCAGTTAAATGGGTAACGCAAGTTACTTGGAGGGAATGTACTATTAATATTGGTCTCATTAATATTGCCACTCATGATACTGATACCAAAAGCAGCAAGGTGCTTATGGAACTTCTTAAGATGAGAGCATTACATAGCAAAAAATCAGTCATCCTGATTACCAGTATAACTACTTTGAACTGAAATGCTTAGTACATGTTTTCTGGGACCAACAAATGTTTCTGTTTTCACTTTGGAATCTGCTAGTTGAAGACAGGAAAAGAAAGATCCGAGAGAATTCGTGAAGCCCAGCAGTAATTTTGCTGTGAAATAGACAAATGCACTCTTCATCAAAGGTGTTTAGTTCAGTAACATAATGATTAATGTGACTGAAGAAGTCTTGCATATAATTTAGTAAATTATGACAAAGTAAGATCAAACTTAGAGATCTAGACAATAGCAACAAGAATAAAGAAGGAAATTAATATTTTATTATATGAAAGAAAGGTTTGATTTATTTCAGGTATTGTACAGAAGAGTTAAGAGATGACAATATTGCATTCTGAAACTACATCAAAGAATAAACATGGTGGAAGACAAAGAATGTTTTCAGTTACAGATGACATAGAAGAGAGAACAACTATGCCTGAAATGACTCTGTGAATATAAGTAGACTGAAAATTAGGTTTTTAACAGTCAGAAAAAGGATCCATTTGGAACATCCTTCCAGCAGTTCAACTGGATTCTATACAAACTTTATTAGTTTACAAGTGAAACTACATGTTACTGCCTGCAAAAGCATGGAAATAAGCAGCCCTTTTCAGTCTTATTCCTCCTACTATTAGGAAAAATAGGAAACATGTTAACAGAGTTTTGCAATCACTACGAATTAAAAGAGACTTCGACAGGTCTATTAGTATCAACACTGACAGCTAATATTGATACTGTCCTGAGGAAGTCTCAGTCTTGTAAAAACAGAGAATTATTATTTTTTCACTTCAACAAATTCTGCAGGCTGTATTAGTAGAAACGGCAGCGTCTCTTCCACAGTTTTGACATTTGCAAAAACTCTATTGTGAATACAAAAAGGTAAGTTTTGATGAGAGAAAACCATAAATTATATCAAGGAATTACAGCATGTAGGAGCTTTGAGCCTTCCCACACTTTCACATTTAACTGTGTAAACATGGAGACAATAATTTGGTAGGGGTGCGTGCATGGCTGCCTTCCTGAAAGCCATTTTTGGCAAGTGGTTGGCTGTCCTGAAGTACAATTACTTTCATAGCTATGCCTTGATGGTTGTTTCCAACTGACTTGTTGCCGACTTGAAGGTGTGTTTACAGAGAGCTCTCCTTAAATCCAGTGTGTACATTTGTATACATACTTACATACCGACACGGTATGTCTGGATAAACCACTGCAGATAAACATACAAGAGTCAACCGAAGTGTTTCTGTTTACTGTGATAAGCCCATTCACATACGAGCAAAAACCCAACTTTGCTGCAGAAACCAGTCTCGCAGTTTCCTGATGCTCGCCTTTAGACTGGATCTGGCTCAGCTCTATCCCCTTCATAGCAACCAAGTGCCATGGCAGAAGGCGATGTCCCCGTCTCTGTCTCTGCGCGTCCCTCGGGGCGCTGCCCGCCGCAGGCCGAACACGCACACGGGGCGGGCTGGCCAGGCCGTGCTGGGTGCAGGCAGGATCCCCTGGCACAGCAGGCCGGCTCGGGCTGCCTGCCTCCGCCCCGGCTGCCTCCGGCCCCGGCTCCCGCGGCTCCTCCGGCCGGGCCGGCAGTCCCCGGGCTGGAGCGCTCCTGCCCCAGCAGCGCGGCTGCTCCCTTTGCAAAGCCCCTGTGCCGGATCCTCCTTCCCGACCTTGCTCTGGGTGTCCCAAAGCCCCTGGTGAAGCAGGAGGCGAGCGCCGGACACGGCAGAGCGGAGCAGCCCCTCCGCCCGGCCCCGGCCAAGCGGCCCGAGGCGGCGCGGCCGCAGGAGGGCAGAGCGCGGAGGGGCGGCGAGCGAGGGGCGGGCACTGCGGGGCCGCGTCCCCGGCGTGTGAGCATGCCGCGCCGGGAGGAGGAGGAATTCCTCGGCCGGGCCGGGGGAGGTTCGCACTGGAGTTAGCGCCGGGCAGGGAGGAAGAGCGAGCGCTGCCGGAAGCGGCGGAGCGGCGGCGGCGCTGGGAGCCCGCGGTGCGCCGCGGGCAGCGATGTAGCTGGGGGCCGGTGACAGCGGCCGGAGCGCGCCGCCTCCGCTGCCCTCGGGCCGGTGCGGCGGGTCGGGAGCCTCTCCGGGGAGGCGGCAGCGCGCCCAATCTCGCCGCTCCCCCGCTTTCCCCTCTGCCCTCGGTGCCGTCTCTCGGCGCGGCCCTCCCTGCGTTCCTCCCTCCCGCGCTCCGCCGCCGGCCGGGGGGCTGCGGCCGCCGCCGCTGCCATGGGGCTGCCCACGCTGGAGTTCAGTGACTCCTACTTGGACAGCCCGGATTTCAGGGAGCGCCTCAAGTGTCACGAGATCGAGCTGGAGAGGACGAACAAGTTCATCAAGGAGCTGATTAAGGACGGAAGCCTCCTCATCGGGGCCCTGCGAAGTGAGTCGGGCGGCGGGACCGGCGGTGGCTGGCAGGAGAAGGGGCTTCTTTTGTTTGAATGGGCGCCGGGCGCGGGCTCCCCTGCCGGCAGCCGCCGAGAGGCGCCTCCTCAACTTTCCCTGCGCCGCTCCCTCCCTTCCTCGCTCCCCGCTCCCCGCCGCCGTGCCTCGCCTCGCCTCGCCTGCGGCGGGGCCGGGCGGG
>JANRGV010006730.1:0-26634 GCA_024734035.1 Alethe castanea | reverse complement strand
AAGAGGACTTTTAGACATAAAAAGACATCAGGACTATAAAGCAAAACAGTGATACTTATCCTTGGCAAATACTCATTCAAAAGGGGAGCAGCCAATACTGGCTCCAATACTTTACTCTGTGCCATCCCATTCAGGGCTTCCCACATCAATTTCCCTGCTAATAAACCTTTTCAAAACATTTCAAAGGAAACTTGCTCTCCTCATTTGCTCTCAGATTTCAACAAGCCTGAGATCAGGGCTGTGTAAAAAGAAACAATTAACAAAGACTCTTGTCTACTCATGCCACCACAAAGCCTGTCGATAATAAAAATTCAGCAGTTGTGTCAAAACTTTCTTTATATTGAAATATAGCCATGTACAATGCTAAAGAAATCATTATAATTCAGCTTGCAAGAAAATCTGATGGATTCAGTGGGACTTTCCACACCAGAGCAGTCATTCAAACACATATTGGCAGAACAATCAACCAAAGCCAAAATACTTCACAGTCCTATTTATGCTAAAATTTTCTAGCAGCAAAGGGGCATGAGAAGCAACATCTGTCTGGCAAAGGCAGAGGATTGATGCTCAGTTATTTCTTAAATTAAGGCTGCTAAAGGACATTTGTTTTCATATCAGCCCCAGAGGCACAATGAAAACTGTCACAAGTGAGCCCAGGGAACTCAACTACTGTGCCACAACCTCTGTGCTTCACTCTTATACCAAGAGACACCTCTGGAAAGCACTTAGCACCTAAGGAAGGCTCTTCAGGAGCTGGTATGCATCAAAATTAGTGGATCCTGTGTCTCAAAAGGAAGGATGAATGTTTTCCTTAGTTTTGTGAGGTCAGAAACTATACAAATAGAAATAATAAATAGTTTTGATTCTAAGAGAATATAAATAGAACAATTAAGCAAAATCCCCCCATCATGACTAGAGAGCTTATCCACCCTCTCCATTAGATGGTACCTGAGTTCAGGGGTTGCCATCTTCCTAGCACATAGCACAGGTGACATCTGAGGTGACACTTCAGAGATTGGCAGGTGACAGGAGAAGGAAAACAATGGCTGGATACAGGGCTGTCCATAGCAGAGCCAGTGCACTGCTGCCCCATCTGCTCCAGGAACCTCTGGCAGACAAACATTCACCAGGATGATCACACCTCCTTCCCAGCACAGGTTACAAGCCTGAGACCTTGCCAGAGCATCCAGCAAGTCTAGAGGTGGGTCTTAATTTACACACTGCAAACATCCCTCAGACGAGTCTCCCCTTCCCCAGCCTTCTCCCCAACTCCTTTTCAACATCCTTTCAGGCTTAACTGACCACAAACTATTTCAGCACCAATCCTACAGACTCCAGGTCTGCAGCAGACCAGGCAGAAGCAATTCTTCAGCACACCTATAAAAATCAGAGCTTTCAACCCAGCCTTGGTTCAGCCCTAAACTGGCAGTGATGATGTCAGGATAGGGCTGACAAGGGAGCCTGACATCCCTCAGGCACCTCCAGCCTGACAGGTTTGGCACCATTTGCTGCAGGACCAGCCAAGCAGGAAGCCCAGATTCAAGAAACTTCCATTGGGCCCATCCCAGTCAGCCAAAATTCCAGTAATCTCCTTTGGTGGGCATCTTCTTAGCCAGCTTTTCCTCACAAACTGAGCTCATGTGGCCACAAATGCTTATGCTGTTCAAGGCAGAATTGTCATTTACTCTCATGTCTGTAAAACAACCTTGATGTTAGAAGCCCAGCTAAGGAGCCTTTACAGCTTTGCTGAATTTAAGGTGTACAACCCTCAACAACTGCCCACTCTCCTAAAAGAAATCAAAGTAATACTTCTCAAACAATTGCTACTTTATCTAAAGAACGAATTTTAAAACCCCAACAGTGCAAATGGTATTCACTCTTTAGGACCATCACTTCACCCAGGAACATGCACAACAACCACAGCACTGCTCTTACTGCGTGCTGGCTGCTGTACTGGTCTATCCTGACAAGGGATAAATCCACTTACAGCCAGGCAAATTCAGTGAAATTTATAATGAAATATTTTTCATGAAATTTTTTGCATACACAACTATATATTGCACAGAAATTGTTCCAAAGATATGATATTATGTGACTCTACAGAAACTTCTGAGATGGAAGGTGATAGATAAATGGAGGTATAAGATAATAATTACAGAGCATCAAGCCCATGTCTCTCTTTGTAAAGCTTCTGTTTGAACTTTGGAGCTAATTACTGTTTTCTAAGAGTACCACTGGGCAGGAAGCAGGCCTCCTCAATGGTAAATCTAAAGACTGCTTGGGTTGAACTATTTAGCTGAAAATCAGGATAGCTTCAGCAAGAGCCAGTCCCTGGAGCCACAGTGGTGCAGGCTCCAGAGGGAGCCACTGTCTCACTTTTGCAGTGCCAGCAAGAGGCCAGCAGACAGAAAAACAGCAGCAGCTGAACCACCACAAAGGCTTCCCAGTGCAAAACAGAGAGGATACGAGGTGAGTCTGCTGCATTAGGTGATGATAACGTAAGGAAGGTGCTTTCCCAACAGTAAGTGCCAGCAATTGTATGCATCGTGCTATTGTACTGAAACAAAGCAGATTGTTTTGTGAAGAACACAAACAGGCGAGTGCTGCCAGACAAGAGTGAGCGTGGGTGCACCCAAACGTGTGTGCAGCAGAGGAAAAAAGCAGTTTACACTCAAAAAACATGCTCTGGGCTTGAAACACCCTTGAGGAAAGAGCCCACAGAAGAACAAACCAAAAGGTAATTGAGAAAAAAAGCAGTCTGTTGAAAAGATGTAAGAGCATCTTCTATGCAACTCCTCCCAAACACCTGTAGTGCTGGTTTTGCCTTGTTAAACAACAGAACAAGGCCTCCTTTTGTAATTGCTTGAACTGTGCTAACTTTGGACTGTGCTCAGCTGGACAGCTTCTGATCACTGTGATCATACAAAGGAGATTGGGAGGGTCAGAAAGGTGAGTCAACACACCTTGACATGGACAGAACACACAGCCAAGAGCAAAGACAGAGGTTCATTCCTTCCCAGGGAGCAAGTCCTGGAGAGGGCAAGAACATCCTCACTGCAGTGAAGAATTGCACTGATTCTTCTAAGATACACCCAAGGTAGCTTGCTGAGGGGGCCACCAAGATCCCCAGAAGGTACTACTGCCAGTGCTAATCTCTAAAAGCAGGTGTTGATCAACATCCAAAATAGCTGCACTTTCAAGTCCATCAGTTCTATCTCCATAACTTGCAGTAACTTGGCTGCATTAGTGATGCATTCAGGGTCCTATACCTTCCCAAAGCTTCCCCAGATTCATTATCCTCTCTCTATGGTAGGAATGGTCTATCTCAAAGCTGTATATCAACTCTAATCCAGAGCAGAGTATTTGCCTTGATCTCTTCTTAGAAGTCAAAGTGTGGAGGGGTGGGCGAGTTATGGGCAGACATAGCCCAAATACATCTTCTCTTTTACAGTGGTCCAAGTATGACTGCCAACTAAAATCAAAGTTTTGTGGTTTTCTGTCTGCATAGCAGCAGTCAGCCTTTGTGAGTGGAAACTAAATCCCAGAGACACACAAGAGCCAGGCTGGCAAATGCTCTGGCTTCCAGCAAAGCAGGAGAGCACATTTTGCAGATAATAAAGCAACGAGACATAAGTTAGAGAGGCTGGTTTAGCTCTACCTGCTGTATGCCACTAAAAAATGTAAGATAGGCATCTGTGCTACAGCTCATTCACTGGAAGACTAATGGACTTAAGTTTAACATCTCACTAAGGAGGATTTAGCCAAAGGAGCACTCTCATTCTGTGCTGCACAATGGACCAAGGCTGCACAGAGCAGCAGGAGAGAGGCTCCCAGGTGTTCACTGACAGCAAATATCACATGTCAAAATTCAGCCTCCCCTGCCCCTGTTTACACCAGGCCCTCCCAGCAGGAGGACATCCATCAGGAGCTGCTTCCAGTCTGACTATCCAGGTGAGCTCAGCCAAGCACAACAGGAATCTAAAAAACCACACAGGCATCATAAGCTGGGAGGAGGTGGCTCACAGCTCTGCTCTGCCCTTTGAGCAGGTTCAGAGCTTTACTCTCCCCCAGCTGCTTTATAGCCCAAAGCAGGACAGGACAGGAGCACATGCCAGCCTGCCAGCCAAGGGGATGCTCACCCCTTCCCCTGGACACCCCTCAGGGCAAGCACAGCTCACAGGCAGCTCCACAACTTCTCTGATGTCTGTCTCATCACCAGCTCAAGCAGGTGAATTGGAAAGTTGAGCAAAACTGGGCCACTTAGGGCCCTGATGGAGCAGAAACAGCTCACCAGGAGATGTGCTCTGTAAAGGGAGCCTGGCTGACCACTGGCACCTCTCAAGTGCAGCCAGCCCAGCTTTGTGCCATGCATGGAAAAGCTTCCAGTGGGTACTTAATGGCTGTTTCAGTATTGCATATTGCTCACAGGAGAAGATCTACTCTCAAAGGAGAGAGCAGAAAAAAAGCATGGCTCCTTTCACCGCAGAATTTCTGGGTCCCCTCTGCAAGATAATGAGGTGGGCACCACAGCCCCAAACATTCTTTTGCTCTGGAACAGATCAATTGCTTTACCTTTCCTCATATCAGAATGCTGTTATGCTATAACACCATTTACACTGAGATTCTACTAACATTCATTACACCACAATGAGCATTTTGGGCAGAAATTCCATAGCAGATTTATAACATTGTCTAGATGCATTTACTATATCAAGCAGAACAAAATCAAAGAAATGCAAGTACATGTGTTTAAATGAAAAGCTTTGCATTGCTCAAGCAAAG
The DNA here is from genome assembly GCA_024734035.1 of Alethe castanea. NCBI lineage: Eukaryota > Metazoa > Chordata > Aves > Passeriformes > Muscicapidae > Alethe > Alethe castanea. Next base: position 21,852 of record JANRGV010006730.1, on the reverse strand, counting down.
AAGATAAAGACAGTAAAACATACAAGCAGAAAAAACTAATTATGAAAATCAAAATCCTTTTGAACAGTCTGGATGGTCATTTGGAAATAAATCTCTATTCTTAATGCCTCAGAACTCCTGCTATGTCAAGCTTATTGCCAGAAGAAAGGCTGCTTACAAAGATAATTTTCTTTCATTAACATACAACAAAGTATTTATATGAAGAAATTCCAGATGGAGAGCAAGACTTTTTTCCTCCCTCTGCCACCAACATGCTGTAGAGTCAACCTTCCTTAAAATACATGATCTGCTGAATTAAGGGAAAATTGAGTAGCTCACAGAAAAAGGAAAAATAAAGGAGGACAAATTAAAAGCTTGGCTTGACATGTTAATCTCTGTTGCTTTAATTATTGTGTTTAATGTCAATTGGAGAGAAAAAGAAGTAAGAGACTACAACAAAGCTGTGTGTCCTGGATGCAGCGTGCTCAGCAGGACTTCTGCCAAAAGCACAATGTTTTTATCAAAACAGCTTCTGATTAATTTTTCCCTCTCCCTCTCCTGTGCGTTTTCATTTCTTGATTTAGAGCCAAATTAGCTCCCTGTTCCAAGGGTTAATGCTCTTGAAAGTCTCATTATGGCAGCTATCTGCCCAGAGCTACCCCATGTAAACTAAAACACACAACAACCCCAGTACATAATGCCAATACTGCATAAAGAGATAAGATAGTATTTCTTTGACTGTGCAAAATCACTGCAGTTGACTGTCATGTGGCAGATTTAAGACTTGCTCGTACCCTGATGAGCCCAGCTTGGAGCTAAGCAGGATAAGTCCTCACTGCCAGGACTGAGTCTCAAGTCTGGCTGCTGGCACTTGCAAAATGACAGGCTGCTACAGGGAATCTTCAATTTAAACCTTTCATCGATAATGTCAGAGGGAGAAATGCTGGCTACAGTTGAACACTATTTTTGGTTGATTGAAAGCCACAGGCTAAAAGAAAAATAAATAGATTAAAGGGAGGGATGGGGGAAAAACCCCACTTAAAACACCTCTCACTTTTGTGTTTCTTGTCAATGACCCCACTACAGCAGCAGGTTTCTGATCAGCTTTCCATGCCAGAGGGAATTACATTGCTCATGCCTCATCTGTGCCCCTCTCAGAGGCACCAAAAATCACAGCAGCCCTGGCCATTAAACACTTTAACAAATAAAAATCCTGGCACCAACACTTCTGCTTAAACAAAGGAGAAACCAGTAAGCATAAAAGGGAGAGTCAAGAGAACGGGACTGCCCTTAACCAAAATGACTGCATGCTTTGGCACTGGGTCCACCAGGATGGCTCCAAGACTTCCACCCTCTCCTTTGCCCATACTGGGAGCAACTGGAGCCCACGACTGCATTTCTAAGGAAGAGTTCTGAACTGCAATTCAGGCTGGCCAGGGCATCCTAACCAGCATTTTCTTTGCTCATAAGGTTTCCACACACATCCATCCTTGGAGAACAAAGGAGCATGACAGGACTGTGTGCTTGCAGCAGACAGGAGGCAACTTTATAAAGGAAGCCACAGAATGCCCACTCAGCCCTTACCTCTCCCCCAGCTACATTTTCAGGGAAAGATCTTGCAACGCTTCAATCCCACCTCTTGGTGGAAGGCAGCAAAACATTTCGTGAAAGAGAGTACAAAGCACTCTTGGCAGCATCTCATTTACCAAGAGGGTTGTCCTGATCTGGCTCTACAACCACGGAAATGAGGCAGAGGGGTCACGTTTTACCTGGCTGAGATGAGGCTCTTCGTGCACTGTCAGCCCCCAGCATGTTCCCTGCCCCAGAGGCTCCTGCCATCAGCTCACGCCACCTCTCAGTCAAGCTGCACAGATTCATTAGTTCTGTAACAGCTTTCTTTATCTGGCTGGGGTTTTTTTTCTGCAGCACATCTCTGAGGCATAAACCAAGACTGGGAACAAACCTAATTAGCGTAGACAGCACTGCAATACAATTCTCAATTTTAAGAGCCACTAAGTTTTCAGGAGAGAGAGCAGAAAGCGATAAATGCTGGTACACTGAGAACTAATGAAACCTCTGAAAATCATTGTAGTAGAGAGACACTATTGTATAAGGATTTAGGTTTGAAAGACCATAAGGAAATGCCTTTTAATTACAATTATATATATAAAGACAACAGTTACTTTGCTACAGTGCTTGTTTAAGGCTTTATTGTTAATTAGTTTACACAATGAAGCAGAAGAAAGTTGAGGAGGAAAAAAGAGAGGTTATTTGCTCTTAATATTAACATCTGTCTGTTAGTTTTGCTAGAAGCTCATTGATAAGCTGTACTACAGTTCAAAACTAAGGATGAGAAAACCTTCTCTTTGCTAGACTGTGGAATTTGCAAAATGCAGTTTATGCCATGTAGAGCAGAGACAAATATTGCAACTATTTCCTTAATATTTCCTTAAATGTTTTTCATTAAGGCTTTGGCATAGCATGGGAAAGCAGCAACACATCACTGAGCTTCTGCCAGGGCTCAGCCCAAGGTCAACCAGCCCCACAGAAGAACAATACAATTCCCACTCTGCTGCACCAGCTCAGCTTCCCAGGAGCTGGGAGGGACCCAGGCCCTGACATCCTCACACTGCCTTCCCACCCAGCCCCACTGACAGATGCTTGGCTACATCCTTTGGGAGCAGGGACTGTAGTTTCCAACAGAGTTCATGGGGTAAGCTGGGTTTGTACTTGGGCACTGACTGTGTGTGAAACATTTGGATCTGTCCTTAACAGTGAAAATATTCTCTGCTTTTAAAGTATGGCAAACAGGCTTTGAAGGCAGAGCTTCCATCATTTCAGTGCTTGATTTGCAGCGGGCAAGAAATTTACCTAATGAGAAAGTTTCACAATAGGAAATGGAAGGATAAAGTAACTCCTATATTGAATGGTTTCACTGTCTGCTCATTCCAGCTTTCTCAACAGAGCTACAACTGCCAGCACAGTTTGGGCAAGACAAGAAACCACGTCAAGACCTGAAGTTCAAACAAGCAGATAGAGCTTATAAAAACTCTTACACCAATCTGCACCTGGTTCCTATTGACTGCTTCTTTCCACTAAAAGGCAAGATGCTGCAGAGAGGAAAGAAAACCACATCCATTTACTAATGCCATATAATAAACCAGCCCAGACTTTCCTTTCCAACAGCCTGGTCTTGCAAATTGTAGGGGAAAAAAAAAAGAAAAAAACCAAACTCATAAGCTTGATATTTCACATATGTAGCCCTTCCTCACATAAATCAAAATCCTCCTGGACTTCAACTCAGCTATACAAAAAAAGGTCAAATGTGAGTCACTACCCACTCCCAGCTCAATGTCAAGGTGGACATCACCCTGAAACAATAACTGATCTTGCAGCAGCTTGAGTGCGAGAGCATGGATATGTAGCCCAAAGGAAAAGGTGTCAGAAGAGCTGGGACAGGTCTGCCAATGATCAGCTGTGCAGCTAAGGGCACCTCACTCTCCATCACCATGTCTTTGCCTTCTCTCCTAAATTCCCCAGAACTTAGAATCCAGAAAAGTCCCTGATCAGAGACTGGCTGACAAAGAGCATCATCTATAGGAAACTGCTCACCATGAGTCAGCTGAAGAACATCCACAGGAGGAAATTCACATTTGTGTCTCACTGCAGAGCCTGTGAAAACCTGAGCCCTGTGACTCAGACACAGAAGGTTGCTGGCTCTGACTGATTGTAAAATGTAGATGTTTCCAATTCAAAGAAATAGGGTTTGCACCTGCTAGAAGGCAATACCAAATCCAAAGAGCTGCCTTGACAACTCTCCAATGGCATTTTAGTTCTTTAACCTGCATTACTGACATGCAAATAAACATAACAGCAATTTTTATTAATTTCAACTAGCCTTCATTAGCTATTACTTTAGTTTTAAACGGTGTCTAAGGACCAGTATCACCAATCCCACGGCAGTAAGTTGCCTGAATAAAATATAAGTGTAAAATTACTTATGTCAGAAATACTTTTGCCTTATTAACAGATGTCAATCTAAATATCTATGTCTCTATTCATAAATTATTTCAAGCTTTCTAACTATATAATGTAATTTACTGCTGCTAGAGAAACCAGCAGCAGTATGGTCTACACATTGGAAGTTGGAAGAAGACATGAGTTCTGCTCCCTTTAGAAAAGCCCTTCACATGGAGCTCCATAAGAAAAGGGATAGGGAAGAACCCAAAATCCCCACACCAAAAAAATTACCCAGTTGCAAGCCAGGGAGCAAAGGAGAAACCCAGAGAAGCTCATTTCCACTGTTAAAAATACAACGTAAGAGGATAAAAAAATTTACAAACTGCCAGCCTAGCTGATCCCAGGATGAGCTTCAGTTCACTAAATATTCATTCCATCACAGAGGCAAAGCAAGGAAACTGGAAAATACTTCCAGAACTCTTCATCCACACATGCTTGGATTTACTAACCCAACACAGAGTACAAGCATGACCAAAGCCAACACCCCTGGTGCTTCACCCTGTCCAAAGAGGTAACAGGTCTTAGAACTGCAAGTCACACCTTTTCCCTGGCTTTTATGATGTTCAGTGCTGTTCAAATCCTGTCTCTGCAGCAGAGAAGCTTCTTCATTAATTACTGCATTTCTCAGATGATGAAAATCAGACTGAAGGTCACCCTGAGCACCTCCAACACCACCAAACATCCTGCCTTTGCCTCCCACCCTCCTGCTGCCATGAATGACACCCCCTCACTTTTCTCACCATTGCTGCTGTTGAACCTTCTGCAGAACTGATAGACAGGGACCTGACCTGAATTTCTTTGGAAACAAGATAGAAATGAGATTTGGCCAAACACCGACTGCACAGGTGAAGATATGCAGTTTCCCATGAAAGAAGGGATGTGTTTTCACCCTTCTTCCTCCCAATCTCTTTTCTTCTCAAGAGAAAAGCACGAGAAAAATATTGTGCAAGAAACAGATGGAGGAGACAGGGAGGTAAAATAAAAACAAAAAGGTTATTATTTGGTATAAATCTACTCTGGTTCCTAAAGGAATGAATAAAGTAAAAAGAAGACATTCAATACATGTAGCTTTCTCCTTTCACAATATTGGGCTGGTGCCCAGAACTGGAGGAGTGATGAGAGTTTGCTCATATGAGCCAAAAGAAATGGCTCTCACTTGTTGATAGTATCCTTTACAGGATAACAATTACAGTGTTTGCCACAGATCAGGTCTAATTCCTGCAACATCTCAGACTGGAAAGAGTTTCTGCTTTTATTAGTTTTGAATAAGCTCAACTTCCCTTTCACTCATTTTCCTTGAATGCTCCTTTTCTACCTGACATTAAATCTCTCTTTGGACATTTAGTCAATTAATTTGCTTTAATTAAATTGAGATTACTCCACTTAGGAAGTGGAGTGAACTGAAATCAAATTAAAGCAATTTTAATTTTGAAAAGTGTGCAAACACAGAGGTTTAATGAGGTTTAAATAATCCTTTTTAAATTCACACCTTTACTTAATTTAATTCAGCTTTCCTGAAGATCCTGTATGGACATGTTCTATGTCAAGATGTATTTGAGAAAAGACAGTGAAGAGAAGAACAACAGCCACATACAGAGAGAGAGAAAGATGATAATGGTAATTCTGTCTACAAATCTCTGCAACAGAATGAGATCACTTATTTCCCTGCTTTTAAAAATCCTGCTAGAAACAGAAGTAAAAAGGATGAGTGCAGCTGACATCCTCAGCACATCTTTTTCATCACTTACACAAGAGGGCAAAGCAATGAAACCACAGACCTGAGATCACTTTTACAGTGAAGGGGTCAAAAATGACAGAGTGAAGCCACAGCAATAGCAGCTAAAGAAAGACATTAAACCCTATTCTAAGGTGAGACAGACTGACCATAGGCATTTAAGGACTGCTAAAAGCTATCCATGAGCCACAGGAAGGAGCAGCAGTGTGTGACAGGGCAGTGATGGCCATGCCATTGTGCATGGTCTTGTCAGGGTCACTGGAACCCCTCTGTCCTCCTCCAAGGGGCAGAATGGGTTATCACAGCCCAAGGGTGAAACCAAGGAGCAGGCTGGGTGTTTTATCTGACATCCTGCCCCAGACTACAGAGCAAGACAAGACAAATGTGCCCCAACATCACCAGCCTTCTGGTTCTGACCTCCAGCTCCAGGATCAAACCATCTGTTATTAATAGTTGGTTGTGGCTGCAAATCTTTGGTTCACTGATTCAAGCACTGCTCCAAACCCCCACCCACAGCCTGTACTTGTCACGAGCAGTCTTGGCAGTGGAAGCTGCTCTCGGTGCTTGAGGGCATGTTCTCAGAAACCCTTCCTGCCTCATTTCTGACATCCTCTGGCCATCATTTCTTATTCTCCTGTGCACTCTCAGACTGTAAGATGTGTGTTCCCCTCTCCAGTGATGCCTGCTCGTTCTGGGTGTTGCTGAAGACACATCCAGAGCAGACAGACCCTGTGCACTGTGTCCCCACCAGTGCAGTGTGACCCACCCTGCACAGCAAACAATGACTGACAGCCCCCAGCAGCCATTCCACATCTGCACAAAGCACAGACAGCCCTGGCCACTTCAGACAGCACTGCCAGCAGTACCTAATGCCACTATTTCCCCACACCTCTCCACCTAAAAAAAGTGCCAAAACTCGAGACATCCATCAGCATGTGCACACACAGCTGTATGTCCATGCTGGCTCTCTTGCACACAGATCCATTGCTCTCTGTTGGATTTTACTGTCCTTGCCACTACCAGAGCCATGCACTGCAGGAATTGGTGACACTGCTTACACACATGTTTATTTGCTGCTCAGATCAAGGTTTTAAAAGAAATGTGTGCCAGTCTATTTACGGCCCTGGAAGCTGTCCAAACTACACACATTTGCTACCTCTTCACTAACTCAAGCTGCCATTATGTACTGATTAGGCACTGACAGCAAAATAAAACTCTTAGAGTTTTCATATGAAGACTGTCACTGACTAATTCAAAGACAATTTTGAAATTAGGCAAGCAAATCCCTGTCCAAACTTTCCTTTAAATATCATGAATTGCTAGTTTAGTTCAGGCATTCACATTTTAGATCAAAACGACAGAGGATTTTTTTCCCCACTCCTTCTGCAAATTTAACAAGCCACTGGAACACATGGTTTATCACTGAGTCACTCACACCTGCATAATCCTGCTCATCACTAATACAAGCTGCAATTTAAATTCTAGGAAAGAAACAAAGACTGGAGGGGGGGGGGTAGAAGGGAATGAAATGGCATTCAGGACAATACAAAGATGCTCAGCCCTTAAATAATCCCAGAACACCATTTAGATTCAGAGACCCTGGCAGGAAAAGATTTCCAGTGAGCCAAGGGCACTGGGAATTAATTTCCCCTCTCCTCCCAATACAAAAGGCAAAGGCAAAATCAATTTGTACCAACAGCAGAACTTACACAGGGAAGCCACAGGGAGTAGGTTAATTGTGAGATTGTGAAGAAAAATAACACTTGCTACAAAGCAATTAAAAGCTGCTCTCATGAGTGTTCAGAGTCCTTTTCAATTTACTTAAAACAAACATGTTTCCCTAAAAAGGGGAAAAAAAAATCAAAACCCCTCAACCTTCAACACTAGGCTCATTACTCCCTCCAGATTCTTCCAAAACAAGCGCTCACACTGTGCTTTTAAAGTGACTAGGGAAATATAACCAAAATATTCTGCTGTAAGGACCTCAAATGCGTCACAAATGCTCAGTACAGCAGGGAAGGGTCAGCCTTGTGCTTACACAGACTTGGGCACATGGAGATGTCACTGCTGCCTCCCAGGGAGCAAACGCTGGGGTGGAACAGCATCACCCTCATTCCACTGAGGGGAAAAGCCAGATTTGCTCAGACTTTTCCAGAGACAGAACAGGGGCACGGAGCTCTCTGCACAGACCAACGCTGGCTTTCCTCAGGACTCATCCCAGATGCTTTTCTGAACTCAAAGCACCACTGTGGCAGCAAAGTCATCCTCCACACTGGCCCCAGTGTCAGGCTGGGCTCCACCTGCAGCACTGGGACCTGCATAGCCACAGAGACTCCTGATCCCACCCAGTGCCACCCTGCAGGAGGTAAATCCCAGCCTTTTGGGAGGGAAAAGGGCTCCCAGACAGGGCTGGTGTGGTCACAAAAGCAAGTAGTGCTCAATGCCTTCTCCTGGGCAGCAGCTCCATCTCTGCATTTTCCTGCACAAGTGAAGGAATGGGGCTGTATCACATCAAAGACACTGCAGCAAGGGCTGCATCACCAAAAAAAAAAACTCTTTCCACTAGAAAATGAAAGCAAGCAAGTCAAAGAGGAGATAAAAATTAAATAATAATAATAAATTTTAATTAATAAAAAAATAAATTTTAAACAATTAATAACAGCAAATAAAAGTCAGCAGCTCCTGGGCAGTGACCAGCCCTTGCAGCAAACACCTCTTTGCCTTTCAGACAGCCCTGAGCAGCTCTCAGCCACCCAGCAGTGACTCATAGGGGAGAAAACCACACCAGGGCCTTGGGAATTAGGAGGAGGCTTTTGTAAAGGATATTAAAGCTCATGCTTTGGGGATTAAGTGAGTCTTTATCTGTTAGAGATCAGGATGTGGCTAACAGTAGGGGACAGATTATCTGCATCTGCCACTGGGGAGGATTTACACCTTCTGAAGCATCTGTGCCTGCTATTGTCAAAACCATCCTTCAGCCTGAGCCAGCAGCTTCTGCAGGCAAGGAATGCAAAGCTTTCTAAGTTGTGTGCAAAGGTCCTCGAGTGGCAGCATGCAAGAGTTCTGAAAAGACTTTTCAATAATTTAGAAGAACAGAAATGAAACCTTGATTGTACCGGGCCATGAAGGAGTTAATTTTTAATTGTAAAAACATGGACTGGCTCTGACTTGGGAAATTTACCAAAGGAAACATCCATCCTCAACCCTGGTGTTTAATAAAAGCCAGAAAGTCTACATGCTGGGCAAAGAGTCCCCTGAAAACATCCTGGATTTTCTACAGCTTTCCTTTAGAGCAAAAAAAGGTGCATAAAAGGCTTTGGCCCACAAATGGGAAAGAATCCAGATCTTCACTCAATCCATCCCTCCATAAAATCATGGCTGTAAACACAGAACACAGCTGCTGCTCAAGACAGGGCCATGGTGTGGCCATCCCTGGGGCACCCACGTGTGCAGCAGGTCAGAGTGCACACTCTCAAAGTATTTTCTGGGCTTTCTCACTCTGCTTTCCACCATCTCCAAGTTCCTTAACACCAGCAGAATGAGTGATACCCATTTAGCATTACAGCACCAAAAACAAACAGCTCATTAAACCTCCAGGAAGCTATTTCGGAGAATTATATCAGTTGAAATATTCCCAAAATTTATCTTCCAGAAAAGCCGATAATCACATGCTCATAAGAAACAAATGTTCAGCCAGAGTCAGTTTTGTAATATATTAATTAACATAATTTTCATCGGCAGTGACAACAGGCCATCTGCTACTCTGGCATCACAAGAGACTGAGTTCCAAGCCACTTTTAAGCTGTTTCTTGTTGTGCATGGCTGATTTTCATCTAAAAACTAAGCATGAGTTTCTCGTCTCTTTTTGGATAAGCGCTTCCCAACAGGCAGCAAAGAAACTTTTTAGCCTGGTAACCCAATCCCCTGTACCAGCTGCAGCGTGGCACCCAGCAGCTGGTACAAGGGCTGTTACTCCAGTGCCCATGCCAGCATCCTGGCTCAAAGTCAGAGCATATCCCAGCAGGAAAAACCATCTACAGGAACAGTCAGCATGACTCTCTCTGCAATAAATTAAGTGCAAACTTCAATGGCAGAAGCTATTATCTGGTTTATTAATAACATTGGCCAAGGGGCATTACTGCCTCCAACACAAATTCACTGACTTACAGCCAACTGGTGACCTCAGCAATCTCATTTTTATTTCAGAGGTAGTGAAAATGCCAACAGAAAACCATGGCTGTTTGTCCTGTCTCCACCTTTCAGTTTCATAGTTTATACAGATACAAAAACAGGAGAGGTTTTCCTTACTCCTATTGTCACTTACAGGCTCCCATAACTCAAAGTCATTGTTTAACTACTCCCAAATAGCACCTGACCCTGTAGAGCCCCAGGATGAATAACCATCATTTTGCCAAAGACAAGGGTTTAGGAAAACCACTCACATACTGGGCAATAAGTCTTCTGAACTTCAAGAAGAAATAACAACCTCAGTGTAAAGTTGAAAAGCAAGTTCATTTACTCTGCTATTTATAGCTTAATTATGTAGATGAGCAAGCTATTTCCAAGTCAGATCTGATAAACTGCAATAATTTTTAATACAGAAAATCCCTTGGTAGATGAGGTTCAGTCAGTCCCCAGCTTTGAATCCAAGCTCTGCAGGCCAGAATGGTTTCTTGAACATCATGCCACACTCAGATCCTCACTGGGGCTTCAAAAATCACACAAAGTTGATGTTCCTGGTAGTTTTGAGATCTGCTGATCCCTCTCCATCTTGGTGATTGCCACTGAGTCCCAGCTGCCCCTCAGAATCACCACAGCCCCTAAATTTTTGAGAGAGAGGATGCTCTATCCTTCACAGGTCTGTAAGACACTGGGCAAACTGATGTTGATGGCTATTAACAAATGTAACCAGGTCAGCAGTGAACATTCTCAGGCTTTGACACACATTTCCCAAATAAAATCTTGCAACACTGATAAAGGTCATTTACCAGAAATCAATATTTGGAAACAGACTCCTGAGTGCAGCAGATTAGCACTGGTGACAATGATATTTACTTTCACTACAAGTAATATTTGCAATAATAGAGCACTGTTTCATCCTATGTGTGACACACACAAGGAAACCTAAACTATTTAAATGTAAATGAGAATGTTCATATCTGACACCAAGATTTTGCCATTCACTATTTGCCAGAAGTATTAAAGGATTTCTATTTACCAATTTCAGCAGGTTCAGTGAACCATGTGTGCTTTCCACCAGGCATTTGGGTGGAAATGTAGCTCTTGCCTGACCCTTTCCAGTCTCCATCCCATAGATTACATTAATCCTCTTGTTTGTTCTTTAATTAAATGATTCAATCTTCCAGGCAGTCTGTGCACAGATATCAGCAGATAAAACTTTTAAAAAAACCCTGACTGTACTCACAGGAATAATCTTTACCATGTTAATTAGCAACCAGAATCACAAGGAAACACACCCAAGATAATTAAGAGAGAAGCACACAGAGAGACATTTTAAGTATAGCAACCCCAAATTTCCCCAAGTTCCAGATTCTGGCTGTTGCTTCTCATCTCCAATAAGCATGGAAATACATGACCTGACAGAGCTGGGAGGATGTCTCTTCCAGAAGGTCTTTTAATGGGCAAATTAAATAAATATCTGCTCAGGTAGGTTGAAGCAAAGTTGATCCTCTCTGGTAACAAACACTTCAATTCCCAAGATCCCTTCAGAAGATGTTTTATAATACTTTATGGTGACATTTAGCATAGGGACCAATGCCCTGTCTCAGGCACCAACCTACAGGAGAGCAATTCATCTGGAAACAGCTGAGACTTCTGGGGAGAGACAGACTCATAACCTGGAAAAGTCCATAAGCTCTGAAAAGGCTTTGATGGATTTTGATGGATGATGCAAAGAAGTTAGTTATTATTTAACTTCCGTTTCAGTTTTCTCTCCTTTAATAAGATGATTAATTACACAGTAATCCTAGAAACTGGTCACTGCAACAACACAACCATCAGCTTTTAGCAGTTATCCCAAGGAAATGATACAGGCTTCTTTGATTCACTAATGATATTTCAAGTGAGAAAAATCTTGTATTTAAGGGGGGAAACAAATTTACAGAAACTCTTTGAAGTGCTGCCTCTACAGCAATTAAAAAGTGACAGCCTGTAGAGAACAGGAGGATATGTTCTATTTTTGTATAATGCTAAATAGGTAATGCCATGCCAAGACCAATCAAGGCTGAGGCCAGACTAGCAGATATTCCTAAGAAATGCACGAGCACACATCTGCCCCAAGACACTGCCAGCAAAGCCTCCCTGCATCCCACACAGGGCAGGGAAGGTTTGGGCTGGGCATAGATAAAAACACATTTGCTGGAAAACAGTCTTTATAAAAACAGAAGATGTAAAGCATGAGGCAATCTGGCATTTTCCTGAGCACTCACTCCAATGCCACTCTCTGTGAACCATCAGGTGCTTTGGACACTGCTGTGCCCACCTGCCCACAGTGGCACAGGATAAGGCTCCTTATGAAGGCTTTTAACACCAAGCCAGAGAGGTCTGGAACATCTGAGCCAAGAAAAGGAAAATTATGTCATTAAACTCTCTGAAAGTATTATATAAGACATGATCCCTCCTGGCACATAGGGCTCTGAAGAAATGGCCCACAGGTCTCTTGCAGTTTTGTATCTCAAACGTGCAAAAGAGGAATCTTCCACACACAGCTAATGAAGCACCAAATCTATATTTATCCTTCACCAGGGGTAACACTTCAGTAGCTCAAGCAGATAACATTTCTTTTGCAGTCCAGACAGCTTTAAAACAAACACAAGATTTGAAAAATATAATGGTTTTGATTGACAAAGTTATGAACTTCATGTGCTTTGTATAAAAGAACAAGTTTGTCTTCAGTTACCTAGTGCTGAGGGTGTGATGTGTTTCACCTTGTTCATAATTCAAGACAGTACATGTTTTTGCTGTTAAGGACATTGTTAATTTGAAATCTAATCATTTGGAGAGAAGCCATAAGTGCTTTCAAGTGCTTTCAGTCACATTTCCAGAGTCTTACAAAATTTCAGAAGCCTCTCCTCCAGAAGACTCGCACAAACAACAGGAGAATGCTATGAATAGATGAGACCAGAAGGTACCACACCATGGTGGCACTTCTGTACACAAATGAAGCTGGTAAGAGATGACAAAATGACATTTTGTCTAACAGACACAATAATTTACTACCTATAAGAATGCCACATGCCACTCCTAATAAGCAATCTGAATATTTAAGTGCACTGCACGACCCAACCAGGGTCTCTGACAAAGATGTGCAAAGGATTGCAGCTTCCCTGTGCCCAGCTCCTCCTCTCCTCACAGGCAAACATGGCTAATAGTCACTTAGTGACTACTGAGCCAGGGGAGCCACCAGCATGTGCTCCCTGCCCCAAACTCTCCAGCTCACAGCCAAAGCAGAGGTGGCACGCTCCTGCCACTGCCACGCAGTGTGTGGCTGCAAAAGAAGAAACCTTTCCATGCTGTGTGACAATTCTGCTGATAACAAGCCTTTAAAAATCTAAAGCATGTGAATGAAAGCTTTTGTGGTCAGACAAATGGCCCATATGCTGGCAATTAAATGATATACTGGCAATATGGCAATATGAGTGTCAGCAACCAGGACACAAAAGATCTTTCTGACTTTCAGAAACTTGGCTGGGACTCCAAATACTTCTGTAAAACTCAGGATCCACAGCATCCAAACGGGTCTCCAGGATTCCTTGATGGGCCAGGGGGCAGGAGCAGGCTGAAAGTCCACATTCCCCACAGGGAAAGCTCTGTTTTTGCAGCAGGTTGCCAAGCTGTGTCTCAGGGCTTTCCCATCCTGCACACCCTCTCATTGAGTAAACCCTCACATCCTTGGGTCTAGAGTTTCAAAGCACACAGTCCCAGCCCAGAGCTTGGCTTTAGCTCCTGTCCAGCTGGCTCCATGCTCCACTCCCTCGTGTAGGGAGTCAAGACACGAGCCAACTGCAAACACAAACCAAATCCCTTCCAAGCTCCTACTGGCTTTAATCTCTTGCTTATTGCAGTAACCCTGAACTTACAGATGTTACGTGTACAGAATAAGGAGGTGGGATTTCTTTTTTCTTGGTTTACATATATTTCACAAAGTCAATGCCCCCAAGTTTTCTACACATAACTGAGTGCCAGTTCTGCCCCCCTTTCAGACCACGCTGCTTCAGGGAAGCACATGATGAACAAAAGCAGCAGTTGACTAAATTGACATGCTCCAAATGCCACTTAATCATCAGAAAAAACAAAATCTGGTAATAAAACTGCATCTACTAACAGGTCACTAAAGTCTAGGCTAAATTCATGGGCAAGCCTTACCCTGCACACACACACTGCCATTTTTCACACACTGGTGTCACCCAGATGTTGCTGTGCTTGTGGCACTTGGTAAGGCAATAGGGATATCTGAAATAGATGTACTGAATCTGACCATTCACAAACACAGACAGAAAATCCCAGGCACTGGCTCATGTTTTGATTCCCAGCAAAGAGCTTGTGTTTAACTTAATTTTGTGCTTCATGTTGCAATTGATAAATAAGACAGGGCAAAGCATGACTAAAAGCTTGATTCCTCCCCCCAGAGTACAAACCATCTCCTTACCAGTAAAACACCATACAGTGAAGAACTTCAGACTCATGGCCAAGAGTGGTCTAACAGGCAAAGGCACCATTTTCCACACCAGAGCCTTGAGCCAGAAACACTAAATCCCACCTGAAATCTTTCCCATTACATCAGAAAACTGACATTTGAATTCCTGTATACAAAAGTGAAATAATTTCCTTTTCATTTCCTGCAGGCAGAAAAATAGTCCCTCCAAAGGAAGGAAGTATTCTTCTTATAATTAAAGTTTGGATTCAGAGTTTTGCAGCAATGCACTGCCCTGAGTTTGCAGATATGTCATTAGGCGCGATTACTTGGAAGATCCTACAAAAATGAAAAATGAGATGGTCAAACTCTCTGGTACAGAAATAATTGCTTTTATGTTGGATTGCTTGCTTAATTCCAGGGAAAGGTAGTCTCTGATAAACTGTAGTCCTTATCACATTTCCAAATGTGCGATGCTACAACTCATTTAAGTTTCCCTTCCTTATCTCTGCCTTTCCTCAATACCACTCCAACTTCAAAACTCATTTCCCTTCCCTTCTTATACCAAATAGTCGTTGCTATTGTTGCTGCTCTAAAGAAACTAGTCTGTATATACAGAAGGAAAACATGCAAAAATGTAGGAAGCCTTGGCCTTGAACTCCCCCAATGCCACCACACTTTGCATCTGAAGTTAAATCATCCCTCCCTGGCTGAGCAAAGAGTGGCTGTAACACTACAGCTGCAAACAGAAGATATTTTGCTATCTACAGGCAAAATAGCCTGGCAAAAGTTTCATTATTTTAAAGAACAGAGTAAAATTCCTATGGTAGCAGGGAGACAGCAATTAGACACAGCCCAGAGGGCTGACCAACACACTCCAGAGTTCCCAGTGATTTGTAAAAGCTTTCTGACCAATCTTTGGTGGTTTTTATTTCTCCCTAGAAATCAGAGCAATCTGTCTCCTGAAGACACAAAGCAAACATAACACCAGAAAAAAATAATAAAGACATAAGAGAGAGATTAAATTGCTGATGGATGTTGCTGGCAAAACTTCTGTACAAGCCTACCTTCTGCTCTCTTCAAATGGGCTTTGCCACGCTGGGCCCATTTGTTAGACCACAGCCACTGCCAAACTGCAAGATGATACCCCTTGACAGTAACACAACTCATTACTCCCTGATTTATGGAACAAGAGCTCGGGAGGGGCCAGCACACAATCTGGGGAAAAAAAAACCCACCAAACACCAAATCCATCCACAGAGGTGACATTTATTAGGTTTACGCATTTTATAGTAGCATTAAGTGTGCTCCTAGAAGAAGCAGGGAAAATGTGCTTATTCAGAAGGAAAATTCACTACTTGTACCTCCCAGCCTGCTTTATTACACAGCAAGTGCTCTGTTTAAGGACTGGGAGCACTCTCCAAGAGAGCAGCACAGATATCTCCAGGGAGAGACACGTTTGGAGAGCACCTTGTAGATAGAGCCAAAACACTCAGCTTCGAGCTGTGAAGAGTTTACACTTGACAAATATTCAGGTCACAGTAGAAAACACTCTTTTTATCTTCTCCCCTGAAGGCTCCCAGACCAGGACACCACCTCTTCCTTCTTTACATCTGGAGCTGCTCCTCCACACAAGCTCACCTTGCCTTTGAGTTCAAAGGCTTTGGGACATGCAGGGGGCCAACAAGATGCAAAGAATTAGCGGTGCCTCCTGACCTTTCTTCCTCTCCTGCTGCCTCCTCATCTCAGGTCGAGTTCTGCAAGGTGTTCTTCCCTAGAAGCCTGTAGAAGTGCAAACACAGTCCCAGCCAGGCTTGGTGTGCACTGCAGCAGAGCTCTGCAGCATCTCTGTGTGCCCTGTCCCCAGTGGCCCTTGGACCTCTGCATCCATGGGAGGAGATCTGCTATCTTGGCTACTGCTCCAAAGTTTCCCAAGCTACTGTCACAAGTGACTTCTGACACCCTCAGCATTGCACATAGACAAAAATCTTATTTAATCTTCCAGAAAAGCCACAGGGAGCCAAGAAAAGAGGGGACAAAATACCCCCAGAGGTGAACAGCGGGCACCTAAGCTCCACTCCCTGCCAAAATGGACAGTCCTTTTCCTGTACAGCCTCCATCAGCCCAGAAAGGGTTTGGGGTCCCTGAGCTCACTCCCCAGATTCCCTTCTGGGGCTCACAGGAGCCCCATGGTGAGGGGAATTTCACAGTACTTTATTGAAAAAAGCTGGTATAGATCAGACAAGAATGCTAAAGGAGGTAACACTCAACATGCCAATCATCCTGCACAAAGCCCCATATGCATGGTCCAGGTAATAGTTACTGATGTGAAGCACTGGTTTTATCTAACACTTGGACCAGGAATTTAAATTGAACTGCAATCCATGAAAATTGCCAAGCTGGAGGTGCTGCTGAGGTAACAAAGTGAGATGACAACTTCATGTTTTAAAAAGCATGCTGTCAGTTTGGGAGGAGAAAACTCATGCTTTGTTTTGTGTCCAAACCAATGAAGTAAGTAGCAGAAAACACAATTTATTTTCACATGTCACACACCTAGTGCATACAACTCTGCCCAAGATCCTTCCCTCTCCCCTGCTCCAATTGCCTGAGAACAAGTTAAAATGAGAATTAAATCTTTAAACAGCTTGTGTTTGCAGGAATGAATGGTGTCAATGCAAACAAGTGCAATTAGTTGATCATAACGAATTGATAATAAAAAACAACATATGAAAGCTCTATTTTAATGTTATTTAAAGTGACAATATTTAAACATTTTATTACAGAACTAATAAAATCTTGTCACGTTATTATCACTTATTACTACAACCAGTGACAATCAATAAATTAATACACACTAATTACAACACTCAACTACAGCAGTTTGATTAGGAAGAGAGGGAAAACACAATGATCAAATCCCTGGAGGAGAAGTGGGAAGGATTTACAGCTCTCTAACAGCAGTGTTACGAACAGCACATTAAATCTCAGACAGATGTTTCCCTATGCAAACAAAGAGCTCAGTGACAAGACCTCTAAGACTATTTTTTTTTTTTTTTACACCATAAAGCAGCACTGCTGTAGTTTGCAACACCAGGCAGGCAGCCAGGCACGTACAAAACCACACGCACACACTTGAAAAACATGAAACTCTTTCTCCTAAGCGATGCCACGGTCATCAACGCTTGGTTCAAAGCCATGCTTTAAAAAAAACCTCAAACCTTCAGACTTCTACACTACAAAAAGTTAACTTATTTTTACATGCATGTAGTAAAAAAATACCGACCAAGCAGCTTCCTGCAGGCAGATCTTCTATACCTTTCTGTGTGGTCACCATGGTTAAAAACTATTAAAATCATGAGATTTTGAAACTGACCTTTACAGTAGCTTCAAACTTAGTATCTGAAATGGGATGAGGGTAGACAAAGAACAAGACATAGTGAAAACAAGATGTGCAAAGCCTCTAGAATAGTTGGAATGTACTGTCACTGCAACACCTGGGTGGTATTAAAACGTTTCAGCTAAACTGCAGATTGCAAAGCTCATTTAGCACCAAAAGGTATTTGGTGTTCTCTCCAGGTACCCATTACTGTGCTGCTTACGATAACAGAAAACTTGAGAAAGGCTGACAGACACCCTTTAATTAGAGGGGACTGCAAGTGCACTTAAGGCAGTACAGTTGGCCACAGGGGGAAAAAAATTAAATATCAGTGCTTTCCTTCATAAATTTGGAGCACCCTCTGCATAAAGGATATGGGTGATCAGTTCTCTAACTGAACTGAAGCTCTTTCACTTGGTTTGCCAGGAGCTGCTCAGAACTCAGTCCTGCAACCCTTCCCAGCTCCTCAGCCAGAATAAAAAAAAAAAAAAAATTAAAATATCAACTTTCTTCTCTTTAGACATTGCCAACAGTCATCTCTTTTGACACACTGCGTTTTTTGGCACAACACTTAGGAGTTGCATCACCCTTTCAGTCCCACAGTTAAAAGGCATCACCATACACAGCACTGATGCTTTGGAAACCTGACCTCATCGCTGCTGAGAAGCAAATACTGCTTTGGACTGCCTTTCCCTCCCTTCCCCAAGGTGATGGTGATGAAGCCTTGTGCCTGCCACTTCATGAGATGCACGGCTGAAGTTCAAACTTCTGACAGAGGTACCACAATTACCATTTTCCATAAGGGATGGATCAGAGCGCTGAGCTGATGTGCTGGGCTGTGTAATCTCACGTCAGATGGAAATTCCCTGCCTGACAGTGCCTTTGTGAAACTGCTCTTACACTCCCTGTGTGCAGGTCCTACAAGGTCACTCAGAGAGGCTGCTCCATGCCCAGGCTGTGTTTCCCCTCCTCCTTGTGCTGCTGTTTTACACACAAGCAGCGATGCTTTGCCTAACAAAGTACTCCTGTGGTCTTTGCACAAGCCTTGCAGCCAGATCTCACAATGAAAAAAAAAATAAAAAATAAAAAATCCTCTTAGGATACGAAACAAGCTGTAAAGCTCAGCTGGGTGAGAAGGACAGCCACATTCCCACTGCTCTGCTGCTGCAGCTGAGTGGGATCCAATGGCTTGAGTTACACAGGTCAAGCTTGATGATCCAGCAGTCCCCTTGACCTAGAGCTGAAAAACCACCTTAACTAAGGAAGATTTTATAAATTAAACATGTGCATAGAGCAGTAACAGAGGATCTTCTGAACCTTGACTTCAAAGTTCTTTCCTAGAGGGAATAATAAATATTTTTAGAACTACATTTGTGAAAGACAGATGTGATCTAGAATAGTTACTAAGCCTTTAGACCTTAAGTATCTCACTGTAGGAGGGATGAAGTACAGAAGAGAAAGAAAAGAGCAATTTCTGACAGATGGTGTAATTGTACCTCTGGACACCTTTGCATTAAGGTCTCAAGGTTACTCCAGTTGAGTTTTGACTTGTAGCTAATAGACATGAATTACCAAAGTAACCATGATGCCAGGTACCTGCACAGGCACGATCTTTCTATTTGGTGTTTACTAGAGCTACTTTATTTTAAACATAAATATATATATATATAGTGTTTATAGATAGATCACTATAGACAATAGTGTACATATATTACTATTTACTGTATTTACTACTAAGCAGTGGTGACAGAGAAAGTCTATTTCAGTAATGATCTGGGTACAAGTGGAATACTCACTATAGGGAAAACAATGAAAAACAGATGCTTTTGAACCATTTGAAAAATCATCCCTTAATCTTGCTGACACAGTGATAGGCAACACTGTCATTCACAAAAGTCAAACAGTCTGATTTGTAGAAGGTGTCAGGCTTCACAAATAGCATGAGCTATTTGTTAGGGAGATAATGCATCAACTTTTCTTTAGGAAACAAACACTACATTAAGTTAATTTTAAATCCAACAGTTTTTTTACTTCAGTTGAATCTTTAATCACACTGTCTTTCAAACAAATGGACTTGGGGTTTCATTTCTCTTCTCTCCTGGTATTTTGATAATTCAACTTTCTCTAAATGGTTTCAGCACCATTGTCTACAGCAGCCCTGGATGTCCCACTCCAGTGCTCTCCAGCAACATGGATATGGAGCCAGAAAATATTCACCACATCTTGTCCTTCCTTCCCCACCCAGTAGATGAAAATACCCTTCTGCATCTCTACTAATGCCATTGCTTTTATAGCACCTTTACCTACCACACACTATTAGGGAGAAAAAAAAAGGCAAAAGTGTTCCTCTGTGGCAAAGAAAGATATTTGCAAAAGGGAAGACAAACCCTCTCTCTCACACACACACACAGAGCACAACAGTCCTGGAACTAAATGACAGTCGCTTCTCACATGACAGCTCATGCACAGGGCTAATAAAAAGAGGAAAAAAAAGTTGGTATAAACCCCATATATCAAAGCCTCACCAGCTGTAGTAGGATGGAGCTGTGTTGTTAATGAATACCACAATCCCAATTTCCACAGTCCAGACTGCACCCTCTGGTTCTCCAGCAGCTGACAGCAATTTCACAAGTCAGGTTTCCCCAGGTCCCAGGCAGGGACATGCTTCTCCCTCCTCCCTCCTCCTTTTCAGGCCTTTTTTTTGCACACCACCATCTGGCAAGCTGAGCACACATCAAAAACTGCCCTTTTGAAATAAAGGGAGCAGAAATCAAAAGTCAAGCTGTGCATTTCCAGCCAGAGGGAAGAACAGCCTTTGTAGCTCCCTCCTTTCCAAAGCCATGACTGAACACCCATCCCAGCTGTGGCTGGAGCCCATCCCATCATCCCAGTGCAGGTGGGAGCTGAAATTCCTGGCTCAGCATCTCTCCCAGTGATGAGGCTTCCCCCAGGTGCTGCCTCCTGACTCCCAGGAACCAGTTGCTTGCCATCTTTTCCTTAATTTCAAATTCATCTTTTTCTTAATTTCAAACACATCTTTTTCTTAATTTCAAATGCATCCTCCAAAGAATGGAGGTGCCCAACCCAGGGCACCCTTAGGGACATCACAGCCCATGCCACCTTGCTTTGTGCCATTTACAGCCATTTTGTGAAAATCACTGATCTTGCTCCTTTTACAGCTTGTGCTGCTCATTCTTCATTAAATATACCTCTCCTTGGAAAAGCCATTTGCTCTAGCAGGAGCACCCCACATTTATTACTGCCAGACTTCAGCCCATAATGTTGACAAATGCTATAATGATTGGTAAAACACTTATTGGCATAGCTGGCTCTGGGCTTAATTTCTAACAGGCTGACAGCACACGGTGATAAATATTAAATTTATTTGCACTTGAGCAGTAACAGCACACACAAGTGGCCTCTCCATGGCCAGGTAATGTCAGCTGTGACTCGAGGATACTGCTGATCACACACCACCAATTTCTTGTGTCTTTTGGCTGGGTCAGACTTCAGAGGTGATGGTGGAAATTCAGAGCACGGCTTTCCCACATGCTTTGTGCCCCAGGAGCACAGGCAGCGGGGAATGCAAGCGAGTTACAACACATTTCTTCTATGAACACAATGATTCACTCAAGCCAGGACTGCTCAGGGGAGAGCACTGCTTTTGAGGAGGAAAACTCCTTATTTTCAGGGAAAAAAGTCTGACAAAACCAGCAGGATAGAGAGAGGCATGCTTGCTCCTCTGGCATGCAAGGGGAAGGATCCAGCTCTGCAGCACCCAGCTGAAATCAAGAACTGGAGCCCAGGTGTCTGGCAGGGCTGGTGAACCCTCAGCAGGGAGCAGCTCTTGTGCCCTTTCCCCTCTTGGTCCAAACATTTCAGGCTTGGCATAATCCTGACATGGAACGGGGACTTTCCTGAGGTCTGAACAAAAGACTTCTCTAAACTAAACAGCAACAAAAAAACCCCAAAAAAACCAACAGTAAATGTCTTATTTTGCTGTTGCATGGAATCTAATCATCATAGCAGTATATTCAAACTCATCCTGGCTTTATCAAGGCCACAGCCTACAGTGCCCAGTGAAATTAT
>JANRGV010005894.1:0-26835 GCA_024734035.1 Alethe castanea | reverse complement strand
CATCCATCCATCCATCCATCCATCCATCCATCCATCCATCTATCCTTCCATCCCAGGCACAGGAACAAGCACCATGCCATGATAATGCATTGTTTGTCACCCCTGGGATAAGAAGCCTGCCATTTCTGGACCATGTCCTGCAGAGATCAGTCACTCTTGCTCCTTGAAACTGACCATTCCAGGAAATAACCATAGTTTGGGCCTAGATAATTCGAACTTCCATTCCTCCCTGTGTCTCCAGGGACAAAATCTAGCTGTTGTTTGGTTTGAGGCACATCCAGACAAAATGGGTCTACTGAGAGCATTCAGTTAGGCTGGAGATGAGCTCGGTGTGCTGAACATGTCAGAATATTTGGAGGCAGAATTGCACTGTGTAATCCTTTATTTAAGTAAACAACTATTAAAATATCGTGGGTGCCTTGAGCTGATAAGGTGCAGAGGTCTGCAGAGCTTATTTTCTTGCAGCAGAATGTATTGATAGTTCTTCTAGAACATATTGTGGTCTGAATCTGCCTTCAGGATGTATGTGATTTGTTTCCCCATAAAACATCATCCAGAGTTGCCATTTTGGGGACACTACCTAAATTAGTAAATGAGCTGTTACTGCACCCGTGAAACTCAACAGAAAAGGTGCAGCAGGAGGATGTCAGCTTAGGAAGGATCTCCAGTCAGGCAGGGTGACATGCTTGAGAAAACTATCACTTAGGGCAGCTTCAGTGTAAATGAAAGACCAAGAAGATTGGCACGGAGGCTGTGTGTAGCCTGCTCACTGTCCTTGGGCAGCTGTCCTTGCCTTTCTTCTCCCATCTCGTCTCCAAGGACAGGGGATTGTCCCACTCCCATCCCCCTAACAGGCCTGGGGCCAAAAAATTAGGAAATCCTGATGAAATCTTGCCTGCAGGTCTGTCTTGAAATTCTGCATGCAGAAGCTGTGCTGCAAATTCCTGTCAGAGGTTGGTACCACCTGTGGCTGAGGGTCCCCCCTGGTTTTGGGAAGAGCTCTTGGAGGAAGGCTTGAAGGCTTGCTTGCTGCCTTAGGAGAGGAGAAGCCACAGGTGTGACCATATGTTACCATGCTGTAAATTGAGATTATATCTTCTCAAAACAGTGTAAAGCCTAATCTGCTGCATTTTGGACATGTCTGCAAACATGAGATTCACACGGAGCTAAAAAATCTAGGATGAGAGAAGTCAGATCAAACTTGGTGGTGAAAAATTCCTTCTAGGAGGGCATCAAACCTTCAGAAGATCCATCTGGATCCAGCTGGAGTGCAGTGGTGATGATCATGGTACCATAGGATGTTTGGAGTTGGAAGAGACATTAAAGACCATCCTTTTCCAACACCCTGCAATGTGCCAGGACACCTTGATACACTGTGGTTGTTTAATTAGTGCTGGAAAAGACTCCTCCCTCATCATTATCCACACACCACCCCCCCATTTGAAAGTGGGGTGTAATAAATCCATTACAGGTGCTGTTGGGTTATTCGATTTTCTGTATTGAAAAATCATATTTATAGTGCAAAGGAATCTCAGTTTAGTGGGTTTTTTCCAATCCCCATCTTCTGGAGTGATGTGATTACAGGAGCCGCTCAGGTTTCTCACCAGGGAAGTCTTTATAGCCCTACAAAGGGCTCGTTTTCTGGTGAATAATCTAGGAGTTTGAATAGTGAATAAGCTCTAAAGCCCCAGAAAACCAAAAGAAAAGCAAAACAAAAGGCAGCCAAGCAGAGCAGGAGGCTGTGGGAAGAGCTTAGGCTCTGCCTGGAGCACACTGTGTCTTGCCAAAGGCCAAAATTAGGAGAGAAATAGTGAAAGTGCAGTTTCTGACTCTCTTGCCTCTTAACACCTGAGCTGCACAGCTCAGGGTCCAAAAGTGTGCTCACAGTGATTAAAGCTCCTGAGGGCAGGATGCGAAATGTGGTGGTTCGGGGAAGGACTACTGCATAAAAATCCACTGACACTCTACTTTTTACCCAGGCATGTCAGGTGTCTCATCATTTTCAGCCTCTGCCTGGGACTTACCTGCCTCTCAGGAATCTTCCATATGAAGAATAAGAATTACAGGTAAGTGAGGCAGAAGCAAGGTTGCAGTTTCCTGTACCTAGAGCAGCTGGGATGTTATCTCTGACACCTGATTTATTTATCATGATGCTTGGGCTAAAGCTCAAAGGGTGGTGGCCCAAAGCTAGGTTCTAGATCCATGTTTGGGGGAGGAATTAAATTAGCTAAAGCACAGCCTCTTTGGGACAAAATCAGCTGTGTGGGAAAAGGGGATTGAGTTTAAGTCTCTGGTAAGTGAGAATCTGCAGAGGGAGGAAAACTTGAGGGGAAAAACAACTAGGCTGGGGTTTGGGGGCTGATTTGGATGCAGCCTTGGACCAGCTGCAGGTGTGGTGTCAGAGGAGCACCTGGGTTTGGCTTTGCCAGGTCTCAGAGATGGGGTACAACACCAGAGAGTCTCTTTGCCCCATCTGTCGCCTTCCTGCAGAATCTCAAAGAGCCACGAGGAGCTGCTGATCCCTCCCACGCCGTGCCATGCCAAGACAAACGTCATGTTCCTCAAAACGCACAAGACTGCCAGCAGCACTGTGCTCAACATCATGTTCAGGTTTGCAGAGAGGTACAACCTCACTGTCGCCCTCCCTGTTGACCAGCTCTTCCACCTGGGATACCCAAGGACTTTCGTGGCCCACTTTGTGGAGGGTTTTAAAACCATAGGCCGAAATTACAACATCATGTGCAACCACCTGCGGTTTAACCCCTTGGAGGTAAGAAAGAGCCATGACACCTGAGGAGAAACTTGGTTGGGACAGGCCTAACCTCTTCTTCCTCCCACAAACAGGTAAAAAGAGTGATGGCAGCCAACACCTTCTACTTCTCCATCCTGAGGAACCCCATTCCTCTGCTGGAGTCTTCCTACATCTACTACAAGAACAATGTGCCTGCCTTCAGGAGCTCAAAGAATGTGAATGAGTTCCTGGCATCACCCACAAAGTATTACCACCCAGCAGATTACAGGGAAAACATCTACGCCAGGAATATCATGTGGTTTGACTTTGGCTACAATAACAATGCGGAGGATGACACGCAGTACACCCAGGCTGTCCTGGAGGAGATCGAGCAGAACTTCCACCTCATCTTGATAGCAGAGTACTTTGATGAGTCCATGATCCTCTTGAAGCACGCTCTGTGCTGGGATCTGGATGATGTGATTTACTTCAAGCTCAATTCCAGAAGCCAGGACACTGTCCAGACGTTGACTCCGGAAAGTGAGGAGCAGATAAAAGCGTGGTGCTCGCTGGACTGGAAGCTGTACCTGCACTTCAACCAGAGCTTCTGGAGAAGGATTGAGGAGACCATAGGGCTTGAGGTGCTGGAAAAGGAAGTGGATCACCTGCGGGCCAGACAGAAGGAGCTCATGGAGACTTGTCTCTCAGAGCAGGAGGCAGTGAGGAAGGATGACATCAGGAATAAAGCTCTCCTGCCTTTCCAGTCAGGGGCTGCAGATATCCTGGGTTACAACCTCAAACAAGACTTGGACAACAGGACTCTGAGAACCTGCCAGAAAATGGTCATACCAGAGCTCCAGTACACGTCCTACCTTTACGCTGTCCAACACCCGCACAAGAAGAGGAAAGAGGTGGGATTGCCATTGCTGTGGACCAACCTCCAGGAGAGGAGTGTCCAGCTCCCAGTGTCCAACTAGGACATGTGGAAACCCACTGTGGCTTCCCACCGCTTGGCATCACCCCTTGTCTGACTTGTAACTGACCCACAGGACTCTTGTGCATGAGGGGGAGGCAGTGGGAGCTTTGTTTAGGGTCAGCAAGTTGGTGGTTGGTCTCTTTTTGGGGACCTTCAGCCAAAGGCTTTGCATTGACCAGATCCTGGGTGATCCCACCTGCCTGCTCCCAGCTGGAGGGAGCCAGACTGGCTGCAGCTGCATTCCAGCCTCTTAATCATTAATCACGAGCGTGATCATTTGCCTTCATTTAACTTTATTTGATATCCATCGTTACATCAGTCTGGTCACAGTTCACTGGAGCAAGTTCTGATTTTTGGAGGGTTTAGAGGAGGGGGAAGGAAGTGAGGGGAGTGTGACAAGGGGACACAGTGCTTGAAGAAGCAGGAGAGATGGTGGGTGTCCCATCCAGCAGCATCCACACTCAGTGAGGACTGACCACCGCACGCTGCTGGAGCTGCCTTTGGTGTGGGAGTCCCAGGCATCCTGCCAAAGCCAGGCAGGCTGGCTGCCTTGCCCAGTGGCATGCAAGCTGTGCCTCTCGTGTCACCAGGTGAATGGGCCTCTGTCCCATGTGGGAGAGGTCAGTGCTCCCCTGGGAGGAGGTTTTGTGGTTTTGCCCCTCGCTCCCAGGCGAGGGTCCCCAGGCATGGATGTTCCTTTGGGTGCAGTGTCCCTGGAGCCCTGTATCAGCAGATGTGTTTTTGGGGCTCCCCTTGCTGTGTTGGCCAAACTCTCCAGCACAGATTAGGAAGGGATGGAGTGAGGCACAGCTTTGGGCACACTGGTGCATCCAGGTTCCCACTGCTGCCCTGACCAGCACAGGCAGGAGGAGATGCTGGCTCAGCTTTAAAACACTGGCGTTTTGCCAGGGTCAATTGGCACTGACAGATGTGTTGGGAGCAGGTGACAAGCAGTGACACCAAATCCACTGGGCTTGGTGCTGCCATCCTCACAAACCTTGCTGGCACTGCCACAGCAGCAGGGCAGGATGGCAGGATGGGGAGGATGCATCTGGGGTCACTTGGCTGGCAGTGATGCCTTTGGGTGAAGCTGTGGGGCAGCAGCTCCAGCTGGGAAGCAGGAGTGATGCCGTCAGGAGGAGAGGGGTGAGAAGCAGGGCCAGGATTTTTCTCAGCTCTGTTTAGGAGCTGAGGCAGGCGTTAACCAGCCCAGGTGTCCAGCAGGAACAACCCAGATGAACAGCACTTTCACAGTCCCGTGTTACAGGAATCCTCACTAAAATTAACCCAAACCTTGCGAGGCTTTTGTAGCAGCCAGGCGGAGCTGCTGGAGCCACACGTGGTCACCCTGGGCCATCCCAGGGGCTCTTCCCAGGTGGTTCTGCAGCCTCTGCCTCAGTTTTCCCCTTGGAGCTTCTGATCCATGATTTGCCATGGGAATTTTGTCAAACCCTTTTGTCTAAACTGATCACAGAGATGGAATATTGGAATATAGGTATAAAAACAGTTTCTCAGTAGCTGATCTGTGTGCAGTTTGGAGTCCTGGGAGGGCTGGGGTTCCTGGGAAGCTTGTGGATTCTGTGGTGCTGGGGGTTCGGATAGGGCTGGGGATCCTGGAAATGCTGGGGGTCCTGGGAAGGCTGAGGATCCTGGAAAGGCTGGGAGGGCTGGAGGTCCACGGAAGGTTGGGGGTCCTGGGAGGGCTGGGACCCTCTGGACCACAGTTCCCAGGCTGGGGAGCTCACGGCGGGGTGGGCTGTGGTGAACATGGGCTGGAGTCCCTGGACAGGGAAGTCTAGCCTCTCCCAGCCTGCAGGAGATGCAATTGCCGCCCCATGGATCCCGCCCGGAGGTCCGAGCAGGGTGTCTCGGCAGCCGCGGGGCCCCCGGGCCCGGCACGGCTCCTTTGTGCCGCGGGCACCGCACCAGCGCCGCTGCTGACTCAGGGATTCTGCCCGGGCACCGCCGTGGGAGCCCCGTGACCCATCGGAGGGGGGACCCTGCCAGGGCAGGGGGTGGCGGCCAAGCACTGAGGCGACAGCTCTGCGGAAAGCCGGCGGCAGCCGGAGTTACTCCGTGGTGGTGCCGAGGGACAGAGGAGACGCTCCAGCTGAGCAGGACCCGGTGAGTGCCTTCCCTTTCTCCGGGGCATGTTGGATCAGCAAAAGCTCCCGATGAAACCACAGGTCAGACAGAGTGGCTGCTCCAGCTGAGCCTGGCGTGGATGCCCGTCTCCTTCTGTGGTGAGAATCTCCAGGGAAATGTAGGGACATGTAAGCTGGGCACAGCTGACCTGTCCCTGAAGGAAAGGCATTTGGGAACTGCTCTCACCCACTGCCACAGGGACAGCCCGGCTGGGGACCCCACTGTCCGTGCTGTGCACCCCAGCTTCCCCCGCAGAGGAGGGGGAACACGGGGCCAGTGGCTCCATTGCACTGGAGGCACCAGGGGCACAGAACACCCCCTGACCCTGTTACCGTGAGCCTGGGCTGCTCCGCAGGTCTCCTGTGGGCTCTGCCCTCCCACTGCCTCCTGGAAGACAGCATGGAGCTGCAGGTCTCACCCTGCTCTTTGCCTTCATGTCCCAGACAAGCATCTTAAAGATCAAATTCATTTTATTTCATTTTATTTTGGGGTCCCCAGGTCAGCCTCCTCGCCGGTACCCTATGCCCTGACTCACCTCTGAGCTGTGATGACTTGCCGGTACACACTCAGCCCCTCTCCACCCCAGCCCTGCCCTTCAGCAGGGGCTGAGGATCTCGTAATCTGGGGATTACCAGACCCAAGTTAAACCCCAAACCCTTCCAAGACAACCTCGTGCCCTGCCCATGCTCAGCAGCCGATCCCTTCACTTTCATCAGCCCAGCGCATCCTCCTGCTGCAGCTGCCATGGGCTCCCGGCACTTCCCAGCCCGGACCGTGCTCTTTGAGAAGGAATCCAACGGTGTCACGTACCGTGTGCCCGCCCTGCTCTACCTGCCCTGCGTGGCCAAGCTGCTGGCGTTCGCCGAGGAGCGCCTCAGCGCCGACGATGCCCACGCCAACCTGCTGGTGCTGCGCCGCGGCACCATCTACGGCAGCTACGTGGAGGTGGGACAGGGGCTGGGGACACACTGGGGGCACACTGGGGACACACTGGGGACACACTGGGGACACACTGGGGGCACACTGGGGACTGGGGACACACTGGGGACACACTGGGGGCAGACTGGGGGTTGGGGACCACTGGGGGCTGGCCTCTTCACTTGGGTGTGCCACAGCCACATGGGGAGGGTTAGGCTGGCACGGGTGAGGTGAATCGCAGCGCCGTGGATTGGTTTTGGCTGGAAGGGACCATCTCACACCTTCCAGGTTGCTCCAAGCCCTGTCTGACCCAGCCAGGAGCACTTCAGGGATGGGGCAGCCACAGCTGCTCTGGGCAAAAAAGTAGGATGGTCCTTACTCCTCTCTGTCTGCTCCTCCTCCCTGGGTAGTGGGAAGACATGCGTGTGCTGGAGACAGCAACGCTGCAGCACCACCGGTCAATGAACCCTTGCCCACTCTATGATGAGTACACAGGCACCCTCTTCCTCTTCTTCATCACGGTGCTGGGCAGGACACCCGAAGCCTACCAGATTGTCACTGGCCAAAACGTCACCCGCCTCTGCTGTGTCACCAGTGCTGACCAGGGCCTGAGCTGGAGCACAGCCACAGACCTGACACAGCAGGTCATTGGTGCGACCATCAAAGGTACCCAACTGCAAGGGGTGAGGAGAGGGGAGAGCAGCCAGCAAGGGGGTGGTCCTGGATTTTGGCCCCCTGGAGCCACCAGTGCCTTTGCTGGGGGTGTCTTTCACGTAGGAATCCCACAAGCTTCCAAAGAGGTGGAAGAGGATCTCAAGTAGAGGGGAGAAAGGATGGGGGGAGTATCCATATCAGTTACTGGGGGTGGGGAGTTGATGGAGAGACCCCATAGTCATGGGTAGGAGCATGTGTGAGGACAACAAGGCAGCACTGGGCTCTGTTTCCCTCCCACCCCACCATTTAGCTTGGCTTGACTGAGAGGAAGCCACAGGGACCCTCCACATTGGGCATGGCAGGACACCGTGGTGGTCACTCTTCACCCCACCCCATCTCCGCTCCCCAGACTGGGCCACGTTCGCGCTGGGCCCCGGGCACGGGATCCAGCTGCGCTCCGGCCGGCTGCTGGTGCCCGCCTACAGCTACCACATCGACTGCAAGGAGTGCTTCGGGCAGCTCTGCAAGACCACCCCGCACTCCTTCGCCTTCTACAGCGACGACCACGGCCGCGGCTGGCGCTTCGGGGAGTTCATCCCCAACCTGCAGACGGGCGAGTGCCAGCTGGTCTCCGTGGATGAGGAGGACGGCTCCAACGTGCTCTACTGCAACGCCCGCAGCCCCTTGGGCTTCAGGGTGCAGGCGCTCAGCACGGACGACGGGGCCGTTTTCCACGGGGGGCAGCTGGTGCAGCGGCTGGTGGAGCCCCCCCACGGCTGTCACGGCAGCGTCATTGGCTTCCCCGCACCGCTGGTGTATGTCCCCGCTGCCTCCCGGGACACCGGGACGCCCCTCCAGGGCTCAGCTCACCCTCTGCTCCCTGGGGCGCTCCGGGGGCTCGGGCACCGGCCCACCCGACAGGCAGGAGGTGCTGAGCTGCCCACTGGCAGCCACCACGAGCCAGATGAGCCCAGTGAGGACTGTCCTACCCCAGGGCACCACGATGATGCCCACAGTGTCAGCTTGGTCCAGGGGCACTCTGCAGCAGCCTCCAGCCCCACTCCTTTCTTCCAAGCACCAACATGGATCCTCTACTCGCACCCCACCAGCTCCATGTCGCGGGTCAACATGGGGGTTCACCTGAGCACCTTCCCCAGGGACGCAGAGAGCTGGACAGAGCCCTGGGTCATCTACGAGGGCCCGAGCGCTTACTCGGACCTGGCGTACCTGGAGCTGCCCTACAGGGAGGCGCCGGTGGCGGGCGGCACGGCCACCGCCTTCGCCTGCCTCTACGAGAACGGCACGCGCTCTCCCTACGAGCAGATCTCCTTCAGCATGTTCACGCTGCACGACGTGCTCCAGAACATCCCCCTGACGGCCACTGCTCCCCGCCGGGGCCGCGGCCCCACACGCCACCGGGCCAAGAGGAGGAGGAGGAGCTGCCTCGTGTCCTGAGCCTGCCCAGGTCAGTGCCCCCCACACCACCCCAGCACTGCCACCGGGCCAAGAGGAGGAGGAGGAGCTGCCTCGTGTCCTGAGCCCGCCCAGGTCAGTGCCCCCCACACCGCCCCAGCACTGCATCCCAGAGCATCAACCCATCCAGCATGGCCACATCGCACACAGGTGTGGTACTGTCCCCACACTGGGGTTTCTCTCCTTTTTATTGCTGTTTTTTAAATTCTGTCTTGGTTAGGAACCCTGGGCTCCTCTCCAGGCAAGGGCCACCTCTGCAGAGATACTGGGGGCACCAGCAGTGCAAGGGGAGGCAGCCAGGGATGCCCTGTGCCGGCTCAGGGGGATGTGGTACTCCAGCTGTGCCCTACCTGGTACCACCACCCTGCTCTGAGGGCTTTCCTCCCTTGTTATAAATTGTTATGCTATATAAATATGTCAAATGTCAAATCATTTCTTTTTCATGAAAAGGCTTTTTCTCAATGGTGTCTCCAAAGTGGGGGTTTGGGCTGGGGTAGAGTTCCATTCCTTCATAGTAGTTGGGATAGGGCTGGGTTTTATATTTGCGCTGATGATAAATATTTGTATTGCATAACTTGTCTGTTCGGGCTTTTAGTTCTCTCTCTTCATTATTTTCCTTTTCATTACAATTTATTATTATTATTTCAATTATTAAAGTGTTTTTATGTCTCAAGAAGATGTCTCACTTCCTACCCCTCCAATTCTCTCCCCCTCCCACAGGATGGGGGTGAGTGGCTGAGTGGTGCTCAGGTGCCAACTGGAGTTCAACCACCCCAATGACCCAGTTAATGTTTTGTTAGGTCTGGGATTTGTTTTTTTAACGTGCCATGGCCACCACTGCTTTCCTGTGACCCTTGTCAGTCTGGAACTCCCAGCACAGGCAGGCTCAGGCCCACGCTGGGTCCTGTAAAGGCTGTGGGGAAGAGGTTGAGTACAGGAGTGGGGTCCTGCTCCTGGGGATGAGCAGCATCCTGACACTGTTGGGTGGGTGAACTTTGGGGGGCTACACCTCAATTCCAGCTCTGCCTTCCCAGCATGGCTCCATCAGAGTCCCCCAACTCGGCTCCTTGGGTCTCCTTCAGCTGTCCTTCCTGTGCAGCTGACAAACACCAGCTCAACTGCCCTAAAATGAACTGATTAACAAAAGTGTCCAGTTGTTCAGCCTGTGACACCACCATGTCTCATTTTCCACTGAGGTGGGTGGAAGATGACAAGTGACAGACAACGTGGAGAATAGAAATTTGCAATTCCCTTAAAGTTGCGAAATAGAACATAAAGACTAACTAGCAAGTGAGAAAAAAGGGTGTGAAAGTAGGCACACAGGATGCTAAACACAGCTGGAACCAGTGGAGAAACAGGTAATGAGGAACACAGCGATTTTTGTGGCAAAGTTATGTAACAAGAAACAGCAGCTCCTGCCCTGAGAGGAGTTCAAAGCAAGGTCCCAATATTGGGGCACTCAGTGAGTACAACCACCAGACATCCCTGTAGACAACAGGACCAGAAAGGACTTCCAGGAAGGAGTTGCAGGCATGTAAATTGGTTCTTGGAAAAGTGATGTTTCTGTATTCTCTGGGAAGTCCCTTGTAATGATTCTGATCATGATGGAAGAAACACCCTGTTGTGAAGTTTCACAGCACACATTCAGTTAGAGGAGATATCCTGTGTGTGTCCAGCTCTGTGATAAAGCAGCCTGCTTTCTAATGCTTCAGACTGTGCTATGGTAGAAAATTGGTTCTCTGCCTCATTTCAGTATCACGAGGAGTGGCCGAGGCAGCTGCTGGGGTGCTGGAAGCCAGGTCCTCACCTCCATCCTTACTGGGCCAGTTTCCAACCACAAATGACCACCAAGCCCAAGGGAAGGGACGTGGCCTGAGCCAGGGTTCTGCACAGGAGCAGCCCTTGGCACATCAGCCCCACGAGCTGCTTCAACCCCTGGGGTGTCCATCCCCCCATCCTCTGTTCATCTGTCACAGGGCTCCTGCCGCGGGCTGGTGTCACAGCTCCCACCGTGCCCTCCGTGGCATGTGCCAGCAGCCAAGTGACACCTGGGGTGCCACCTGGGGTGCCACCTGCTCCAAGCAGCAGATCCTGGCACCACCATGGGGCCCTACTTGCCCTCACAGAAGCCACAGAGGCAGCCGAGGCAGCCGTTGAGGATCTGGAGCAGGGCCAGCACCATCTCTGCCACGCTGAGGAGCAGCAGCAGGGAGAAGAGCACCACGTGCCAGCTCACGATGCCCTCGGGCTCCAGGCAGATGCTCCAGGTTTTCTGACTGTACAGGTAGCTGTCAGCCCTGTGTGACAGGAAGGGGAGAAGCTGCAGCAAGTCCAGAATCCCATCACTTTCTACTCTGCAGTATCCCCCAGGGCCTCACCTCCCTCCCAGGGAAGAATTTCTTCCCATATCCACCATAAATGTACTCCCTGCCCGTGGGAAGCCATTCCTCTTTGTCTTGTCACTCCATACCCTTTCCCACAGTTCCTCTTCAGCTTTCTTGGAGAGAGAAACACCAATATGTGCAGTATCCCCCAGACACCCCATCCTTCATCCAGAGGATGAGCAGGTTAGGGGGAGTGATGAAGATGGAAAGCCCCATGTCAAAATCCATGGAAGGTGAGCACTCCTTGAGCTACCAGGATCTTGCATCAACCACCACCCCACCACCTTAATTAATGCACTTAATTAGCAGCAAATTGATGAGGCAGTGATGATCCAGCCCCTCACCTGGCATGGGGCTCCTGGTCAATGGCATCCAGGAAGGGGTAGCCCCAGAGGGCTCCGTGCCTGAGGCCGAGCTCGGTGGTGTTGTAGAAGCAGAGGGGGCCGTTGGTCAGTCCCACCCCCGAGAGCACAAAGCAGGCAGCAGCACCCAGCAGAGCCAGCTTGGAGAGCACCACGGAGA
Source organism: Alethe castanea (assembly GCA_024734035.1). Lineage (NCBI taxonomy): Eukaryota > Metazoa > Chordata > Aves > Passeriformes > Muscicapidae > Alethe > Alethe castanea. The sequence goes on along the minus strand of JANRGV010005894.1, from coordinate 15,032 downwards.
TGAACGCCTGCAGGGAGCACCCGTGCTCAGGGGGATCCAAAAGGCAGGGTTTGGGAGGGGGGAATCCCCTCCCCAGCTGTGGCTGAGGGTGGGGATGAAGTGGGCAGGGAGCAGGGAGAGGCAGTGACCTGCAGAGCCCATCCCAGCACCCACTGGAGCCCTGTCCTGTGGGGAGGTGGCACCCTGCTTGGGAAATTGGTTTGTAGGGATAGTGCACAAGGCAATTTTCCTCAATGGATTACAGCTGAACTGATTGCTGAGAAATGGAGACAGCCTTGCCTGCCCAGTGAGGATGGGGGTTATAAAAGAGTGGGCTAGGTAGCAATTTGTAGATGAAGCTTGAGATCCAGAGCCTGCTGCAGTTTGGAATGGAGTCTGCTGGCTGTGCTGTGAGGAGGAAGGGACATACAGTCCTGTAAGGGACAGACAGGGCTGGATGGCTGGGTTAGAGACAGCTTGGGGTTAGCCAGTCATTCAGAAGGAAGAAGGGAACTTGCAGAGAGGAGAGAAGCAGTCAGTGCTGTGTGAAGCAGCTAATGAGGAAAGGAGTTAGTGCTGTGTGGAGCTGCCTGGGAGGAAAGGAGTCCACTGAGAGAAGGTATGAGAAGTTTTTAACAAAAGACTGGTATTGGTGCCAGTCGTGTCCTTATTGATATAATCACTACAGCCTGCCGTGGCCCATGGCAGGGCCATTGGAGAGCAGGGCCTGGGAGAGGGGGATCCCTGCCATGGCCCATGGCAGGGCCATTGGAGAGCAGGGCCTGGGAGAGGGGGATCCCTGCCATGGCCCAGGTGGGACAGGGTCACATCCCCCCACACTGCTTCAGTCGGGTCCCAGCCCTGGCTTACGTTGTGGCGGGTGCCGCAGCCGGAGCACTGCCACCCCAGTGCTGAGATGTGGGTCGCTGCCAGCAGCACCTGCAGGGACAAAGCCACAGCTGGGGGACACAGGGGAGCCACCTGGCCTGCTGCATGCCTCGGTCCCTGCTCCAGCCCCGGGAGGAAGGACGGTGACCCCGGAGTACTCACGGCGATGCCGCCGCCCCAGACACCGGGCACGGCCTTGGCATGGCTGCTGATGTGCCCCTCCAGCAGGTACTTGGATTTTCCACCAGGGAAGAGCAGGAGGATGCTGGCTGCCATGGAGAGCGTGCCCAGCACCAGCAGGCAGGGCCCCACGATCCGGCTGCACTTCCCCACACACATGGCTGTCCTGCATGGGAACAGGAGAGGAAGGGCTGCACTTGGCCCTGGGGAGGAAGAGGAGGAGAGGAAGGGCTGCACTTGGCCCTGGGGAGGAAGAGGAGGAGAGGAAAGGTTGCACTTGGCCCCTCAGCACCCCAAGGCTTCCCCACTCCTGGCCCATCTCAGCTGTCGGTGCATGGGAGTTGCTGAGTTGTGCTTTTGGATGTCACTGCCCCTACTTGAGGGCAGTTTCCAGTGGAAATTCTAACACTCCTTTGGCTTTATGGTCCCTTCCAACCAAAACCAGTTCTGTGCAAATGGTACAGCAGGGAGCCAACCACCCACCACAGCTCAGTTTGGCTTTTACAACAAGCAGGAGGGAAAAAGCTTTGCCAGGAAAGAGGTAAAATCCTTGTACAAGGGCTTGTGAAAACACATCAGTCTCCAGTCAAATCCGACAGCAGTTTCATCCCTGCCATGCACTAGTCCTACCATAGGTCTGAGTATGCTGAAACCAACTACATTTAATTAAGAAAACATTATTACCTATCCTCCAGTTCCACTGGCATCTTAAGCTGTAAGTGTATCCAGAAAGCACTTGCCCATCTCCAGGTGATACCTTGTCCAAAATCACCTCTCTTCTGCACCTACAGACCCTCATTTTGTACAGAATGCCCATTGGTCACTCTGGGACTGCTGAAAATAGCAGGGTTTGCTGTTGTCCTGCCTCCCAGCTGTTTTCTACCCTGAATTCCTTTGGCTTGAAGTTGGGCTTATGCATTTTCCTCTTTCCTGCTAGATTGCAGCCAGTTTTGCACAAGTTCCCCAGGTCAAGCTGTTTCTTGCTCTGGCAGATTTTTTTCATGCTGGCTCTGGCTTTGCAAAGCAGAGGTGGCTGTGGCACTGTGTGGTTGTTTCTGTGGGAAGAGCTGCCCCAGGGCCTGGGGGATACCAGTCACACCAGTGCCAGCAGGGCACTGGGGAGGGCTGAGCACGGAGGAACAGGGCAGTGAGACCTGAGGGGGACCATCAGCTCCACCCATCCTAGAATTCCACCTCTTGATTTCCATCATCCCTGCCTTGGTTATAGGGAATTTAGGGCCTCTTGGCCCCAGTGAGCTCCTGCCTGCAGATTGTGTGTGGCTGCTTCCTCCCACAGCCATGAGCACCCTTTGCTGAGCCCCACCTCCTTCTGGAACAGCTCCTGCTCCTCTGAGCTCCAGCTTTTCTGCACGTCTCCCCTCAGCCTCTCCAAGGTCTCTCCTTCCCTCCACTGCTGCCCTGTCCCTGGGGATGGCAGGAGCTCTCTTTCCCCCAGGAAGCTCCCATGGTGTGCTGTGCCCTCCAAACATCTCCCTGAGCAAGCAGCTCCTCGGCAGCACAGACAAAAGTGCCAAGTGCAGGTGGTGCTGTGTCCCTCAGCAGGACTCCCTTCTGCCAGCCCATCTCCATGGCCAAAAGCACAGAGATTCCAGCAGTCTGGCACCTCTCCCCACTTCCCAGCTTACCTGGAGTGATGCCTGAGCAGCAGTGTCCACCCTGGGATGAGCCCTGTCCTGGAGGCAGCACCCATGGGTCACTATTTATGACACCTCAGCCTGTGCTCCCCTCCCCTCCTTGCCCCCAGGGCCGCCCACCAGATCATCCCCTCTGTGTGCCCACCCCAAGGAAGGATGAGTGGAGGGATGAGCCAGCACTGGGGCTGTGCTTCTGCCTTGTTCTTCCCCATTTCAGAATTCACAGCAGCAGAGCTCACCAAAACAGGCACGGCCTCACATTTTAAGGCTTCTACCCCATCTGCATTAAATGCCTCAACCAGTGTCTGAGCAGTGAACACTGCTGCTCCTGGAACAACCTGGGGTGAATGTGTCAGGATAATTTCCTCTATAATACTTCAATAAAAACTTCAGAACAAACCTTCCCATGTGCCAGCTGGCTCCTACCTCCCACCCTTTGCTTCCTCACAGGTGTCTTGGCTTTTCCTCAGGTGTTGAGTGTGTATCTCATGCCTTGGTAATTAGGTTGAGAGTGGAAGGTTATTTCTGGATATATTAATTATTACAAGTCATCAGATATCAGCATTTCCTATCTGCCATGGCTGGCAGTTAATGTGGAATAGGGAAACTCCAATTGCCACAGAGAAGGTCAGGATCAGGAGCATATGAATGACCTTTGTGCCCAAGAATAGGAGTCAGGGAAACTGTAGCACCAAAAAAGGGCAAAAAGGGGGCAGTTTTGTTGGCAGAGGAGTTGCAGGTGGCACAAGCACAGAGAAGAATGGCTTGTGGGCTGTGCTGTGCAGAGAAGAGTTCTTTGCACATCTCTCTCAAAGGAGAGTTCTGAGAGCCCTCCACGAGCCACATGGGAAAAGATGAATGGGTGAGGTTGAGTTACAGCAGGCAATTCCATTCCTCTTGCAAAAATAAGCTGAGGAGCAGATTATCTGACAGTCCCTCTGAAAGGAAAATCAGAGTTGGCATCAGGAGAGGAATTCCTGTTTGAGTCACAGAATCTCAGAACAGTCTGAGGTGGAAGGGACCCAGCAGGATCATGGATCCAGCTCTGAAGTGAGTGGCCCTTGCAGGGTTGAGCCTGACACCTTGGCATCATCAGCACCACGCTCAAGCACCTGAGCTATTTAAGGATGAAATACCCTGAGATTGAGACAAATCAGTCTCTAAAATGAAGACAGATGCAGGATAAGCAGAGTCCAAGTTCTCCTTTTTTCACTTGAAAAGAAGTGAACCCGTTTTTCACTCCACTGGAAGAAAATGTTTTGCAACCTCACCCTGTGCCTTTCCCACGTCACAGCAATCTGAGGTTCCCACCACACACATGATCTGCTCCATCATTTCCCACAGAAAACCCCACGCCAGGAAGTGTGAAGCATCTGGGTGACACTCTCTTTCCTGGATTGCTGATCTTTTCCTTATAAGAATCATCATAGTAGAAGGCTAATTTTAGCCCTGCACATGAGGAGCTGTGTGCTTGCCCTTCTCACACCAAGAGTTCATCTGAGAAAGTGTAAGGACAGCAATTATGGGCAAGGAAATTGCTGCCAAGTCACCCAGTCCTGGTGCAGCCAAACGTGGTCCCACCTAATGCAATTCCAGCTTGGAAAGGTTGTCCTGCTGGCTCCTCCCAGCTGAAGAGGTGCCTTCACTCCCCTGCTTCCCCAGGCTCCTCTCTCTTCAAGGAGAACCAACAGACTGAGGTGAGTGTGAATTGCTGAGAAGGAACCGTTCTGTGCCCTCTGGAAGACGTTTAGCACCCCTCTGGTCTCTCCCACTCCCCTCCTCAGCATCTGCAAATCTGTTTCTGCCACTACACAGCCAAGACTTTTTCCAAAATCCCCTTAGACAAGCCCTGCAGGGTGTTTGTGCCTAGAACTGACTGAGGAAACACCAACACATTGCTGGACAATATTTGCTTTAGGGCTTAAAAATGTCACCTGAATTTACAGTTCACATAAACCAACCCCAATAAAATTTGGAAGTTTACAGAAAGGAAAAATAAGTAAATTAAACCCAGAGGCATTTTGAGTTCCATGTATCCCTGTAGTTCCTTGACCTGCAGATTGATGTAAAAGGATTCCCAACTCAGTTGGAACTGGAAATATTTTCCTGGGCTGCACGAAGAGTGGAGACCTACCTACAGACAGGAACATGAGGATGACCAAAAATCGATTCCTTAATTTCTGTTTCTCCACTGTACCTGCCAAATCCTGATCCAGAAGGGCCCCTGCTCCTCAGACCACGACAGGAATGTCCCAAGGAACCCAAACATAACTGCAGAAGTCAGAGGAGGACACTGACAGCTCAGAATAGAAATTTCCATTTGCTCTGCTCTTTCATTGGGAAGGATGGAAAATCCTAGCCCTGCCTGGTTTTATTGGTTTTCATACAGGTATTGTTCCTGTCAAGGTCCTGTAAGTTTGTCTCAGTTCAAGATTTTGTATTTTCTACAACAGCCTGAAGCTTTCTTGGTCAGTGCTGTCATCAGCAGCTCCTTATCCTTCTACCCCAGTATGCTTAAGGGAAAAACTCAGGAACTCCCCATGGACAGACTTCCATTAGAACGACAACAAATAAACCCCAACCCCAGAAAAAAAAGAGCTGAAGAAAGCTACAGAAAACAGTTTGTTTTATTTCCAGGATCAAATATTACAATAGGACATTTACATATATTTATAAAAAATGCAGCAGTTGTGTATATAGATCAGAGGTTTCCTTGAGTTTGGTCCCTCCCAGCACAGTGAGCTGAAAACTTCCAAATTAATCCTCTCCCTCCTCCCACGTGAAGTTGCCATTTTTGAAGAAAGTGACCACTGTGAAAAGCTGTCCCCTAGAAACTGGATGTCCCCCAGTTCCAGGAAACAGCCTCCTTTTTAAAAAGACATCTGTCCTAGAGTCTGGTGTCTCTCAGTTGAGTTTTACCCACATGTTCTTCATATAAATCTGGTCTATAAAATAGCACCTCATCCCCTGCTCCACAGTTTCAGTTCTACCCCTCCAATCTGGGCACCATTTCACGAGCAGCTACAAAGTGGTTTTTCTTTGCACTGCAGACACTCCCAGCAATCAGCCAGGACCAAATCCCGACTTTCTGTCCTCACTCACGAGGTGCCCGTGGAACACTGGACAGCCCAAGGCAGGGTGAGGCACTGCTGGGAGGTGCAGCAGTCTCTGCCTGAATCCCTGTGTGTGGAAATACTTATGGCTCTGTTGGTTGGGAGTGCACAGACACCGAGCATCCCGTGCACAAGAGGAGGCAGGAATCAAAGTCATCACAGAAAGGGCATCCATGAACCTCACCAGCTCCAAATCCTCACAGGCCTGGGGGTACTTCCAATATCATCAGTTTGAAACAGGAGCTGTTCCATTTACCAAAAATCAATAAATAAATAGAAAGGGTGAGGGAGAGCAGAGGCTGGATTTGAGCCTATGGGAACAGCCAGACAAGGCACAGCCAGTCCTTAAGGACAGTGGCTTTGCACTTCACCCACCCACAGCACATCTCTGCCACCCCTCCTCCTCCTGGAACACCAGCCTAACTGTTTACCAACTTCACTAAACAGAGATTAAACCAGAACAAAGCAGTGACATTTAATACAAACTAAAGGGAATAAAAATGAAGTGATGAGGCTCTGAAACGACACAGATCTTCCCATTCACATGGACATTCCTACACAGGTCCCTATGTTCATATTGCATTTTTATGTGGTTTACCAAAAAAAAACCCACCACGTTTCAAGCATCTCTGCAGTGTTTGCTACCTGACAGCCCTGCCCTCAAAAGAAAACTGGTTTTAATTTAGCCCTTGTTGCTCAAGTCCCAGTGAAGCAGCTCAGTGCTCTGACAGGAACAGGAATCTGAGACCCTTCAGCAGAGAGGTTGAGTTACTGCAACCTGCACCAAACAGTTTCTGCCAAGGTACAAACCACAGCAGCAGGGCAAGCTGAGTGTACAAATCAGCTCTGAAGGACATGGACCCTGTGAAACACAAGCTGGACAAAGGAGAGGTGTCACTTCCCCTAACAGTGAGAAGGTCAGGGAGCTCTGGGAAGAGCTGATGGAAAATTTCTGTTTAGATCTACTTAGGAATAATGGTACACCTGGATGCCTTTTACAGACAACTGCATTTTACAGGGCTATCAGCAAATCCCTGACATTCCTCTAACATCAGTGGTGTTATATGAACTGATCTACCAGGAAAAGCAAACACACTGCAGTCCATGAATGTCAGAAATTATAAAAATCACAGACCATAGTTCAAAGCCTAAAGAAAATAACACAAGTGTGGCCAGAAATGTTTGGCCTGGCCTCTACTTGCCCTTTTTAGGTCAGTGGGGAATGCTGTGAGGTTGAGGCTGGTCAATCATGACTTAAGAGCATGTAGCATCAGAAAGATCCAAAATCCTTCTGTGGGCCTCTGAAGTGGGACATAAATGTGGCAGCTGCACCTGGCAGGGAAAGCCAGAGCTTGTTTCACCTTCTGTTCCAGGATCCTGGCTGTCACTGGCACTACTGGACATCCCATCCCATCCCATCCCTAAACAAAGCTGGGTTAGATGAAGGGCACAGGCAAAAAGGGAACATCTCCACCAGCAGCAAGGGCTCCAGCTTCAAACACAACAGCCCTGAGCAGTTCTCCACTCAGAAAATCCTGCACTGCCCACATGCAAATCCTGAGCAAGTGACACCCCCAGGAAGCCACAAACCACAGCTTTTGAAGGATTGGTTTCCTCTGTCTTTCACAGTTCAGCATCCTATTTCCCAATCAAATTTAACACATTTTTTCCAGCCACGACAATTTGAGCTTTAGATTTCACATCTAGAAGTGACTGTTTAAATGTCTTTAAACATTGCCCAACACATCACCTTCACTGCCATGAGCTGTCCCAGGCAGGACTTGATTTGTGCTCTCAACCACATTTCTCAGGCCAGCAAAACACATTCCTCCACGGGGATGAAGAGCTGAAGAGGTTTGTATCCTGGCTGGTGCAGTTTCTCATCAGCACAGCTGATGTGTGGTTTGTTGGGTTGGGAAGCAGAGAGGAATAAACAAAGAGAAAAGTCACATGCAGGGATACATATTCCTTCCTTTTTTTTTTCTCTGTTTCTTGCTCTCAAAGCAAAGCAAAAGGAAAATGATAGAAAAAAACCACACTGTGACAGAGAAACAAAAAAACCCAACCCAACAGTTTCCTGGAACAGAACCAACTCCTAAAAACCATGAGAAAATGCCATTTTCAGTGTAAATATTCAACTTCCCTATCTTCTTTCCCCTGTTTGAGCAATTCCTGGTGTCATCACAAAGTTCAGCCCAGCCCCACACACAGGAGCAGGCCCAGGAGGGAAGGTGCCAATAAACTACACCTGGGATTTGTTATTCCAACCAGACAGCTGGAGCTGCTCCAGGAAGTTTGAGGTCCACGTGGAAACAAGAGTTAGGGATCTGGATATGCAAGAATTCAAGGATCCTTCAGTCTGGAGGTGCCACTGCTGCTCCACAGGCCAAACACAGGACTCCTCACTGGGAGCAGCCTCCACACCTGGGGGACTTGACAAACCAAAGATGACACCTGGTGTCACATCAACCACTGATCAGGAAACTGAGATGAGACTCTGCTTTCCTGACACTCATCCTGCAGCAGGAAGGGAGATCAATTTATACAACTGCATGATTACATGTCAAACCTCAATTAGGAGCAGGAGACAGCTGTGAGCTGAAGTTTTCATGGGGAATGCCAGACATTTTCTCTGATTTCTTGTATTTAAAGGCTCCAAAGTAGAGATGCTAGTATGAAATCAAAGGCAAAAAATTGGAATATGCAAATTTCTGACTACTAAATCATCTAAGAGTGGCAGAAAAAGTCAGCAGTTATGCCAGGTCCCATGTGGCTTTCTCTTCAGTGACTGAAGACCATGTTAAACTGAATTTTTAGCTGTAAATACACAAATCTACACTGTGAGGGCTGTGCCAGTTAACTCCTGTCCCACTGGAACAGCTGCTGAAACACCAACTGACCAACAGCTCCATGTCTAGAGAGGACACTGGAGGAAAACCAGGGCACTGACTTGTGGTGCCAGCCTCCAGAGCTGAAAGGAAAGCCTGCACCAAGGAGCAGCTTTCCAAGCAGCCCTCCAAATTTAGAGGTGACAGCAGATGAACACAGAACAAAAACCATCCCAGGGAATTCAAACACCAGGCTGGGAGGTGTTTCATGAAGCATTAATTGATGCTCAGTGCTGTCAGTGAAAACACTCACTCCTAGAAAAACCAACCACTGTGCCAAGGAAAAAAGCCAGCTGACTGTCAGCTCTCTGTGGCAGGTGTTTTCAGAGAATCCAAAACCTTTACAGTACCCTTATCATTTGCAAAGTCCTGAGAGCAAGTAAGGAGACACTTTGAGGATGCTGGGAAGAGAATATGGATAACCCACCCACTCCCATGGAGCTGGTTCTGCTCCAGCACAGGACTGACAGCTCTCCCTCTGGGCCAAGCAGTCAATCCCATATGGAGCACAGCTGGATTTCTGGGCATTGGTTGGATTTTTTACTATGCCCACTGGCAATTTAAAGCAGGAAGTAAACATGCAGGCAATCTAGAAACCCTGGAATTAGGTGGGGTAGAGAATTTTACCATGGCTCAACCCAACTCCTCTCCAAACCCAGGGTGTTGGGTAAGAGAAGGCTGGAAGGTTAATGGAGACCTTTTGCGTAGGGAATCCAAACAAAGGAAAGACTGTCCTGAAGGTTTTGCTCTCTCCTTACAGAGAGATGCCTCCGTGCCTTATCACACACTCCTTTCAAAAATAAATTAAACAGAACAGATTTAAGAACAGCAGCGAGAAGGGTTTGTGTATTATGGCCACTCCAAGCTCCAGCATGCTGGATACACAGATGTTTTACTTTATTCCAGGAAAGCAGAGGAAAGATGCTCTTCCCAATGCTCTCTGCAGCTGAGGAAGAAAATAAAACTGAGCACTCTCATTTGGTCACTAGAGTGGGAGAAGGGAGGGAGGGAGAGAGAGGAGGAGGAGGGGAAGGAAGGGCCAGCCAGCTGCCTGATCCAGCACTGCAATCCCATGACCCTTAACTGCATATTGAACCACTCTTGTCCCAGGCAAAGAGGAGAGGGAGGAAGGCTGGGAGAGCTCAGGCCACAGTGCTAATTCCTTTCCTGCACAAAGACAGTCTCTTGAGGACACAGGCCTGCCTCCTGTAACGTGATCTCATAGTCCAGGTGTGAGAGTTTCCTCCGAGGGAAGTTGGTGAGCAGCTCAAAGCGCTCGTTGGGGTATCCTTTGGACTGCACGTGCTTCACAAGAGCCTGGGGACAAAGGAAGGCAAACCAGTGTCACAGAATGTAAAAAAACCATGGGGACAAATGAAGGCAAACCAGTGTTACAGAATTCAGAATGTAAAAAAATCCTGGGCAGAAAGGAAGGCAAACCAGTGTCAGGGAATTCAGAGTGTAAAAAAATCCTGGGGACAAAGGAAGGCAAAACAATGTTACAGAATTCAGAATGTAAAAAATCCTGGGGACAAATAAAGGCAAACCAGTGTTACAGAATTCAGAATGTAAAAAAATCCTGGGCAGAAAGGAAGGCAAACCAGTGTTACAGAATTCAGAATGTAAAAAAATCCTGGGGACAAATAAAGGAAAACCAGTGTCACAGAATTCAGAATGTAAAAAAATCGTAGGGACAAAGGAAGGCAAACCAGTGTTACAGAATTCAGAATGTAAAAAATCCTGTTTTCCTTTAAAAAGGAAGTTTGTAATCACAGACAAAGAAAATTTGAAAATTTAGAAATTTTGTATAGAGTACAGACCCTCTTGTACTTTAACATTTCATTTGGCCCATACATGGTATGATTAATCACAAAAACTGATTACCAGTGATCCCTTAGCTAACTGATTCTTTACACACAAGGTGAACTATACATAAAACTATAGATAACAGTGCATTATGCAAGAGAGCTGAATTCCACACCACATATTCCAGTCACAGTGAAATAGAATCTGAAAAAAAAGCCTTAAATAACCCAAAATAGAAGCCCCCTCATTTGTTTATCAGATATTGCCCTTACCCTAAAGCTAAAAGCCACCAATGAAGCATTTTGGTGAGGTAGCATTGACCAAAATAAATGCAGAAATTTTATTAATTTTTTTTTCTTGCCTTCAAGTAGAAGGAAATTTTGGGGTTGTTTGATTTTGAATTTGTAAAGATCTTTTCAATTCACTGGCTTCTCTGCCTACAGAGCAACTGTGTCAGGACACAGAGCACTGGGATGAGGGGCTCACATCCCAAGAAACAGGCATGACAGCAAGACCCCATGTCTGTGTTGTGGTGACAGAGATTTCCAAAGCTCACCAGGAGACACCAGGAAACCTAAAGCACAAACAGAGAGGGGCAGAGAAGTGGGGACTGGCAGAAGAAAAGAGGACAGAGCAGAAAGAGGACAGAGGGCAGAAGTTGCAGCTTTTGTAAAAGAGGAAGACAAGATAATTTGTAAGTAATAAAACAAAGTGTGAAAAAATCAGAGGGTCTTATCAATACTGCTCACATTGTCTTGGTGGGCACCTCATGCCAGTAAATCACAGCAGCCCACAGCACTCCTCTGGCACAGCTGCCCAGGGAAGCTGTGGCTTCTCTGGAAATGTCCAAGACAGGCTGGACAGGGCCTGGAGCACCCTGGGCTCGTGGAAAGTGTCCCTGCCATGGCAGGGGTGGAATGGGATGGGCTTTAAGGTCACTCTCACCCTGTGACTGTGTGCTGGAGGGGACTGAGGCACCCAACCTCCAGCCTAACTCAGCTTGAGAGGGCTCTGGACAAGCTCAGCCACAGCCCTGCTCTGAGCAGATGCAGCTGATCTCCAGGGATTCTGTTCAGCCTGGGCTTTTCCAAGGTTTGGTGGGTGCAGAACAGCCAGGCAAGCACCAGCATGGAAGTTCCTTCCAAACTCCTCACAATCCACACCCCTTTGGCATGAGGAGACTGCTGCCCCAACCTCCTCCTTTACCTGGACTGGTCTCCACAGGCTTTGCAAATTCCCTTAGTGTCTGATAGGGAATGCAAAGAATGGGAAGATTTCCTTTCAGACAACAAAATGATCAAAACTCTTTACAAACCACTGAATTTAAACATTCAGCCAGGTTTCCTGCCCACGTCCCTCCCTGTCCTTCACAGGCCAGTCTTTCCTGCACACCTGAAACACTTGGCAAACCAGAGGTATTCAGGATGTGGAGGAAGGGCTGAGCTGCTGAACAGAGAAAAGTCAACTTAATTTGCACACAATGAGCAACTGCTTCTATAAAAAGGCACTGAGGCACTGTTGCCTTTTTTTTTTTTTTTTTCCCTTGAGGGGAAGAAAGGGCATCATGGTAATATTGGAAGCATAAGCACCTCTTGGAAATAATGTGTGTAAAGAAGCCAGTGCTTCATCAATAACAACACAATGATTAAAAAGAAAACATTTTTAAAACCAGTGTTGGGGAGTATCATCAGTTAAATTCCTGAAGTGCAATTATCTCCTTAAGCAATTTCTTTTGCTAGTTCTGGCCAGCTTTAAAATGGAAGCAATTAAAGGCTGAATAAAATCAGTATGGAAATGATGCTCACAAAGAAACACCTGAGACTCAATCTGGATCTGACTGAAAGGCTCCAGATCACATGAGATGAGCACAAATGCTGCTTGTTCAGCTCTGCAACCAAAAGATGTCTTTACCCACAAACCTTGACTCAGCTAAATTCCTCTGCTGACTGTAGAGCAGAAGGAAAATCACATGCTGAGATAAATTTCCTTTAACTTCCACAGCCCATAAAAGGAGCCAAACCAAAAGTCAGGATTATCAGGGATATTTCAATATTACACTTTTGTACTGCCTAAATGAATTGCTTAAGTACTCAAAAGTGCTACATCTTTAATAATACATGCGAATTTACTTCACAACCTGCACTCAAAAAGCAGTCAAGCTTTTTTTTTCAAGCTTTTATTTTCAAGCAGGAGAGTCAAGGATGAGAACATGAGCTGAGGATACATTCCTAGAGCTGCTGGATAGGCAATAGACACATTTTCTGTAAGAGATAGGACACTTTTCTCCCAAAATCCTTCTGATGAGGTGTGCTTTTGCCTTCCCTATGACTCCAGCTGTTAGATTGATTACATTTAAGAGCTTAACCGGCCACTGTGTCCTGAAAACTCATGGCAGACAGGAGCACAGTAACCTCTTTACACTCTGATCCCAGGTAATCACCTGTAAAATATTGATGGAAATGCCATTCACATGAACTTCCCCAAGGTAAGGAGCCCAAAGCTCAGTTGAGATGCAGACCTGAGGCACAGTAATTAAATAATACTGTAATAAATTTGTTCTAGGAGAACTTCCTACAAAGTCTGCTCCAACATCCATGTCCAGAAAGGAGGGTGGCAGTGTGATGGGAGAGATGGAGAATGAGAATGAAGAGCTCTGCCTTTGATTTTACCATGGGAACCAACTACTTTTAGAAACAAGGGCCCAGAAATGAGAAGGCTGAGAGCATTTTATGGTAATTAACAATTAATGCAAAAGCCATTTAGAGTCATTTTATAATGGAAATGAGCAGTGTGGGGATTAAGGAAGACACTGGAGTGCACACAAAACCCAAGCTGCAGTGGAGACACACAGAGCCAGTAGTTCTCAGAGAGGAATGACAAGGGACACAGTGCAAGCACTCCCTGGATACACATCTCCCACTGGATCCAATTTCAGCAGTGTCACCCCAGGCACAGAAATTCTCCAGTTTCATCTTTACTCAAACAAATATTCCCATAACTCCACTCACCAGAAGTTTAGCTTGTTCAGGCAGTGAAACTTGTTCCCTCTTTCCATCTGGATACCTCAGCATCAGCTGTGCCTTTGGTCCTACACAAAGGAAGTCACCACAAGTTAACACCAGGGCAGCTGAGTTGACTCCTGTGTAGATTTGAGGCGGGACAGCACCTCAGCAGGGTGAGGGACTGGAGACAAACACAGTGTTCCAGTCTGTGGAGATAAAGCTCTACCACAGTGCTCAAAATACACACATCAGACCCAGGACTCTTCCAAAGCAGCAGTGACTGAGCCCAGCCAGCGTGCCCAGAGCACTCTGCACATGTGTTACACCAGAGTGGATTTTACTCCTGGGCAAGACACGAGCTCAGGGACCAGAGGGCTCTGCATGCTGGGGCACTGCTGTTCCCAAGTGGTGCTGAATCACTCACATGTCTGCTGGCAAGGAGGTAGGGATTTTTAAAAGAAGGGATGAAACCAGGCTTGGCAGCCTACGAACAGCTTCAGGCAAAACCAGCCACAACAAAAGCCACAATGAACGGGCACTCACCGTTCACGTCCAGGCCCCGGAAGGCGCTCTCAGGCTTGTCAGGGGCCTCCTCCAGCGCCCCGGCGTCGAGGCAGGGCAGCACTCTGTGGTTTGATGCTGTCCCAGGCTCAGTCCTTGCAGAGGGCTCAGGCTGAGGCCTCCGGCTCTCCTCCTTTTTGTACCCCAAGTCCTTGTGTGGAGACTTCCTCAGCTTGGCTGGGATCTCCGACTCCTCCTCCTCCTCAGACCCACAAACAGAAATGAACTCTTCGCTTCCGGAAAACAGCTCTGACTCCGACTCCTCGTCCGACCGGCTCTCCTGCTTGGCCTGTGAGGAATCAAAATGTGTCTCCTGCAGCGAGGCTCTGATGGCAGCTTCCAGCTGGCTGTCCTCACTGGCATCGATGAGGCTCTCCTGTGGGATGCAGACAACACATCCATCACAACTGCCTGCAAAGATCTACTGAAAAGCAAAAGGACATCAGTCTTCCAGAAGGGAAGCCACTAAACCTGCCAGGAAGGCACAGCAGGGAAAGCCAGGCATGCTGTGATTACTTAATGGCTTCTCCCTTGAGTACTGCACAGAGTAATCAATATTCCTTTCACACTCTGACTGCTAAATCCAAACCAAGTGCTGAAAGCACAAACAGTGACCCCGGGAGAGGGCATTCCCGGGCACGCTGTATTTCTGCATGTCCCTGCACTAATTCCTGGGGTCTGTCTGGGAAATCAGGAGAGCTGGGTAAGCACAGGTGTCCTGGGCTGCAATGCAGGATGTGACCAAAAGTGTGTATTCTATAACCATCTGTTGAAAGCAGATAAAGCAATGACCCTTAGCTCTGTGGGAGATATATTCTGTTAATGGACCATCTGTTAAAGCCAGGTAAAGCAGTGCTCTTTATCTTTTCCACAACCCATCCTTCCTCCAGGAGATATCTCCTGTTAATGGGCCATTGAGTCCCAGTGCATGACTGATAAAATTACATCATCCCATTGGGA
>JANRGV010004699.1:0-27063 GCA_024734035.1 Alethe castanea | reverse complement strand
GGCGAACCAGTGGATATCTCTCTCAGGCAGGGAGAAACCCTCCCGCACGGCTGGATCCGGCCCCACTGCCCGGCCCCGCCGCGGAACCCACCAGCGTGTCCGTATGTCTTGCTCGTGGCCCCGGCTCTGACAGCGGCCCCGATCACCGGTCCCGCCCGGCCCCGCCCTCACTTGCGTCACCACGCTGCGTCATCACGCCCCGTTTGCCACGCCCTTCGATTCCGGCCCAATGCGACTGCGCCGCCCGGCGAGAAACTGGTGGGGCCGGGCAAGGCAGGGCAGGGGCGTGGGTTGGGGTCCGCTGTGCGGTATGGGGACTCTCACCATGGCCAGAGAGCTCTCACCATGGTCTGAAGACCCTTGATTTAGCCTGGGGACACCCACTATGATTCATGGCTCACAACCCTCATCAAGGGTTGGTGACTCTCATCATGGCTTCAGGACCCCAACCGTGGCCTGGGGACCTCTGCCATGGCCTAGGGACCTCCACTGTGTCGTGGAGGACCCCTTGCCTTGAGGCACCTCAGGCTTTTGGGCATTTCCCACCATGTGTGACAGGCAGCAGATGCCCAGCAGGGCACGAGAGGTGCTCTGGGAGCTCTGCATTTCTGGTAATTTCCTGACAGTGCGTCATGGTGGTGCCAGTCTTGGCCACAGCAGCTGTGCAAGGCTGGAAGGCACTTTCAGGAAGTGAAACAGATGCCTGGAAAACACCGCAACAGCCCGAGTCCACGCAAGCCTGGCCACGCACATCCCTGGCCCTCCCAGCATGGTGCAATCTCCGGCACACCGGATGGACATGAGGATGAGGAGCGTCCCTAAAGGCCATGTCTATGAAGGCCATGTCTCCTCCAGGGGACATGGGTGGGCACAAGAAACTGAGTAGAGAGCAGGGTCCTGCAGCCACTGGTGTTGGGACAATGAGGACAAGAGGGGTGACAGAGGAGGCACAGCTGGCTGTGGCACCAGAGGTCTGGGCAGTGGAGGAGGAAGCCATGGGGAAATGGTGGAGTGGCAGCACTTGCACCACTGGCCGCTTCCGGGACACCCACAATGCCCGGCCCTGACAAGGGTGGGTGTCATCACAGCTGGGCTGAGACTGGCATTGGAACTGGGGTTGGAGCTGGCGCTGAGTGAGTCCAGTGAGTCCAGCTCCCTGCTGGGTCAACCAAATGGCAGGCTGGCACATGGTCACAGGCCCCACACATCAACCCCAAACATCCCCTATGCTTTCTGCCCCACACACCAGCCCTGGAGCATGCTTCTGCTCTGCCCTACAACCCTGCTCTGCCCTATACTCTGGTCCTGGAGCAGCCCCTGCTCTGGTACATGCTCTGCCTCCCGTGCTCTGCCTGGGGGTAACCAACCCCCCCAGCCCTCCAGTCTCGACAGAGTAATTGGGCAAAACTGGGCGTTGCGAAACCTGGAAATCCCACTCTGACGGCGCTTCCTTCTAGAGGCTCTTGAAAAACAGCCACACTGACGCCGGGCTCAGAGAGCAGCCAAGCAGCACTGCAGACAGGAGAAGCAGGAGCAGGCAGCCAAGTGCCTCAGAAGTTTGCAGGTCCTGTGAAGTCTCTGCCTAGGACTCTGCAGTCAGTGGCGACAATGGCATTTGTCCCTGATTTGGACACACTGGAGAGCAGCAGGTAAGAACAGACATGCCGGAGAGGACTTTGGGGATGTGTTGCTCCATTCTTGACCCTGACTTCACCACCTCCCTTTGCCTTTCAGCCTGAATGAGGAGACGTTGTATGGCCCCAATTGTCTCTGCCCGCAGAAGGTAACACTGGGATGGTGGGAGTGGTGGGGTCCGTGTTGTATGGAAGCCAGGCTCTCACCCTGCATCCCCTTTCTTCCCCAGAAGCCCCGACTGGACTTGGAGGTGACATCGCCTGGGGTGGGCATCCAGGTGACAGTGACAAAAGGACACCTTTCCAGGACCTTCCGCCAGGCTGCCGTCCTGGTGGCTGCTGTGACCAAGCTCCTAAAGCAGCCATCATACGACGACTTTGCTGATAGTGACCTTGGCAGCTTCTTCAATGATATTTTTGGTATGAGGTTGATGTCAGGGGTGTCACCCCAGCCAGAGGATATTCTTGGGGGTACTCTTTGACCTGGGAGCAGCATCCTCCTGACTGTCTCACTCCCCACAGAGCCCGTCTCCTTCCAGTGCGTCAAGGGCAGTTATACCAGGGCACCCGTTTTCCGCTACACTCGCTCCCAATCCTTCGACATCCTGGACATTGACCACAAGTGCTTCGTACTGGAGTCACCCACGCAACTGGTGGCCCTGCACCTGCAGGGGCCCTCTGCTGGACGGAAAGGTGAAAGCGTATGCTCCCATCCCAATGTCCCTGTCCCCAAACCCAGGACCACCCATTTACCTGTCCCTTCTCTCTGCAGTGAAGCTCGACATTGCTCTGTACCGTCCCCGGTCATCACAGGGCGGTCCAAGGTCTGGAAGGGTGCCAGTGGCGTTGGGTATCAAGGGCTACCAGCTCTATATGTCCTGTGTGATGAGTGACACTAAGCCCGTGCTGCAGCTGGAGGTGAGCAGGGGGGGGTCCCATCAGTCTGTCCTCTGTGAGGCTCGGGGCTCCACTCCACCTTGACCCTCATTTCACCCCCCTGGCTATAGGAAGCTGACATCAGGAGGGATATTGAGAGTGTGGAGCTGACCCGCTTCATCTTCTACCGCCTGGACAGCCCAGCTGAGGGGACCACCCGCTTTGAGTCGGCCGCCTTCCCTGGCTGGTTCATTTGCACATCCCTGCAGCCCCGCCAGCCTGTCAGCATCACGAACACCCCAGACCAAGTGAACATTGCTACCTATGAGCTGAGTGGGCACTGAGGGTGCTGCATCAACCCAATCGGCAGTCACCGGTTTTCAGGCTGTATGTACTAAGTACAACCCCCTGGGACATGACCCCGCTCCCGCCCTATTTCATGTGAAATAGCAGCTCTGGGCCCCATGGGCCCGAGCCATCCCAATCTTATTTATTTGTTTATTTATTTATTTATTGTGTCTGCCCATTGCTTTGGTACTTATTTATTATGCTCCCTTACTTATTTTTGCTTTTAACTTGTTTGCATATGGAGGTGGAAATAAAAAGTTTTCTAGGACAGCATTGTTCAGCTCATTGCTCATGGGGGATTGGGTTATGGATGGGAAAATCCTTCTGTTTTGGCTGCTTTTTGGGTGAAAACCTGGGGAGTGGGGGGCCAACCCACAGCCCAGGAATCACCTTGACCCGTGCAGGACCCTTCACCACTCTGTCTCCATGTCCACATCACAGCTGGGAGGTGACTGGTGTGGGCATACCATGGTGGACCCCGGCAGCCCCGCAGCTGTCTGGAGCTGTCTCCTCTGCCCCAGCTGCGGCCGGGACATGGCATGGTGGGCCACAATGCAGCAGGACAATGAGTAGGGCAGCGTGGCATTACAGGATGTGGCATGATATCACATAGTATGATGTGGTGTACCATATCATACAATCTTGTACCACACCGTGCCTTATCATGTGGCACAGCATGATGCAGCATAACATGGTATGCCGTGGCATTGCGTGGCATGGCATGGCATGGCATGGCATGGCATGGCATGGCATGGCATGGCATGGCATGGCATGGCGCGGCTCGGCATGGCGCGGCACGGCATGGCGCGGCTCGGCATCGCACACCGCGCCGTGGCACGTTGTGGCCTGGCTCAGTGTCGCACGACACGGCTTGTCACGACGCGACAGCCGTGTCACGGCGCGCACCCACCCCGGCGGCCGCGACCACCGCAGGGCGCGCGCTTGTCACCGCCCGCTGCCCCCGCAGCCAATAGCGGAGCCGAAGGCGGCGCTTGGCTCTCTCCATTGGTCGGTTTGAAGAAGGCGGTGGCCAATAAAGGCGGTGCGGAGGCCGTTGGCGGTGTCAGTTGCTGTGCTGTGGCTGCGGGTGGTGGGGAGCTGCTGCGAGCGTCGGAGCTGGGTCTGAGTCTGAGGGGTCCCGATGCTGGGGGGCGCGGGCGGCCTGGGGGCCTGTGCGGGCGGAGGAGAACGGAGCTGTGAGGCCCTGCGATGCGGGAGTGCTGCGACCTGCGGAGCCTCAGGGGCGGGTACCTTGTGGGGAGGCCGCGATTCTGTGGGAGCGCTGGACGGGAGGCGGGCAAAGATGGACCTATGGGGAGGGTGTCAGGGCGGCCTGGGGGGCTGCTGCGGCCTTGGGAGGGAGGCTGGGGGGAGGGGGGTGTGGGTGTGTAAACCAGCGGGAGGTGCCCACAAAACGGGCCTGGGGGCGCGGGTTGGGAGAGTTGGGAGTATTATCTTGGTGGGTGGTGTGTCGGACGTACGCTTTTAAGGAGGGAAAAAACCTAAAGGTTTATTTTGTACATCCCTTTGTATAGAGTTTTACAAACTATCCCCTACTGGTCAGTAACAAACTCTGTAATAATTGATCAGTCCAGAGAAGGTGTCTACGTGCAGGGAAGAGTTTTTTGTGAGATATCATTTTCATTCTTCTACTGAGACGGTTGGCAATTGTTGAAACAGGTGCAAGAAACAGTCCTAATCTGTACAGTTCTTTTGCAGGGAAACACATTGTTTCTTGCCGTTGCCATTCAACTAATTTCTCACAAAGTTGGTAGCATTCTCACAGCTTATGTCAGATTAAGTCAGAATTCAGTCTGTGAGGCCTGTACAAGGCTGCTGTTAGTCACCACAAAGTGGTTTGAGTGCTGGTGTTTCCCAATGGCTGATGGTGTCTCTTCTACATGAGACTCTGAAACTTTCCCATCTCAGATCCTGCCTCTGGCAGAACAAGCCTTGCTGCTAAAACTTTAGATCTGGAACCAGATCTCAAGGAAAGGGTGATGGGAGTCACACCACTGGTTTTTAACGGCAACTTCCACTTGCCTTTGGAATATGTTAATATCAGGAAGGGGCATTTTCTGTGCGTCTGGCAGGAAAAGGTGAAGAGAAGAAGCAGGATCAAAGAGCACAAAGACCACATCAGTCCCTGTCGCCAGGCTCTGGGAAACACCACTAATATAATAGAAATGAGAGAAGATTCACGACCTTTCTTTTCATCATCGAGCAACACTTGAGCAGAACAGAGGATGGTCCCCTCACTCTCTAGGCACTTTCTTACAGAAAAAAAACTTACACAGGCATTGATATTCCCAGAGGGCTGAGCTGCTACCCTGGAGCAGAGGGAGGGGAGAACTCCACAGCTGGAGTTCTCTGCTGTCAGAGGGCTCCAGTTCTGTGTGGAGGAGGAGGGGAGGACAGAACTGTGGGAGCTGATGGTGGCCTGCTGTCCCACCTTCCTGCTTAGCTGCCAGTGCCTGGACAGCTGCAGGGCTTGTGGATCAGCCACACTGCAGTGAACTCTGGTCAGAATTCTCTGGGCACCACTATGATCTGCAGCATGGCCTCAGCTGTCTGTGACACACAGGGCAGTGTGGGAGCCTCCAAACCCACTACCTGCCAGACCACCTGCAAGAATCATTTTGGTTAGTTGTGTTGTTCATGGAAGTTTTGTGACAATCTTGGATGTTAATGGCTTATGTTGCGTTTCTGTTGCCACATAAAAGAAAAATGTGGTAGTATTCCTTGACAGGTTTTTGATTTCTGAAAGCTACTCCTAAGCTCCTGTGTCTGAGACAACCAGCAGTGGGTGAGTTATTTAACTCTTTCTGCTTTTCTTATGGCTGATAAATAACCTGATAACTTGTTGGACTTTTACAGACCCTGTTTAAGAAACTGGACTAATCACCTGAATTCACCCTTAGAAGCACGTAAGTAGGAAGCTCTTGAGTCCTTCATGCTTTAAGCGAGTCTAAGGAGAACGGGTTCCCCTGTCACAAATGAGTGCTTTATGGTTGCTTAAAGAATCACTGGCAAAGATATCAGTAAAAGCAGATTTAGTATAAAAGTGAAAGCGTGACAAAGTTCATTGTCAAGCTTCACTCTACTACTTACTGGATGGTTGAAGTACATAGAGAAAAAGCAAGCTAAAATCTCAAATCGATCAATCTAAAACCAAAACCAACCCAAAAGTTATCTATGTGGAGGCAGGGGAAGGGAAGGATAAGGACAAAAAGGAATAAGGATGGTCCACTGAGTCATAAGATTCAAAGCAGACTGCCTTGCTAATCTGGGCACTGGGCTTGACCAACAGTTTAGGCCTGAAGGTTTTAATAGCACTTAACCTATTCATTAAGTGCTGTTAAGTTAAACAATTTAGCAAAGGATTAATATAGAATTTACTGTAGAACAACAATAACTTGCTTACAGGCTTGACTTAAAAATCTAAAGTACTTAAGAACCAAGAAAAGCCACATTCATGGAACATTTGCTCCAGCATACTTACACACATAGACCTAAAGCGTTTGTATAAGGTATATATCTGTGAAAAATTCCCCTCAAATTCAGTGAAGGACTCATGTTGGTGCCTTTGTATCTTCTAAACAGGCAAAGAATTGAGCCTTGAGGAAGGAGGTATCAGCCCAGGCTCTGTTGACATCCTTTGCAGCAAACGTGAGAGTTTGCTGGCTCTGAAAAGCCCCACTCAGAAGGAGATACTGGTCACAGTCCACAGCAGTCCAAATGAGCTCAAAAGGTCTCACTCAGGATTGCTGCTTACAGGGTCACAGGAGAATGTACTTTAGTAATAATAATTTTTCATCCTGGCTGCAATTCAGATCTGTAACTTGCTTTGAAAACCACATCCCCAAGTCAAGGTCATGAGTTTCTGAGTCCAAGTGGGGGACATACCACAGACTGTTGAATAGATGGCAATGAGTCAAGTAGCTATTTTTCAAAGGAGTTTAGCTTAGTTTGGAGTTTCAGTTTGGGAGACTGATCCTTTGCCGATGTCCTGGTGGGTGTTGTGTTGTTCTGTTGACAGCTGCTTTGTCACATGACTGTCCCCTGGGCAAGCTGTAAGGGTCTGACCAAGCTGTGCTCTCCTTGGAGCTGAGGGTTTCTTTGTCTTTCCAGGTTGACAGGAGCAAGAAGGGTGTTTTTGGGAATGTGATGGCAGGTGCTCGAGAGGATGGCAGGCTTGGAGCTAAATCCATGCAGCACACTGGTCACACTGTTCAGAAGAAGCCTTCAAATACATCCCAGGGAGCAGGAAGGGTACAGCCAGGGAAGATCATGACTCTTCCTGCTTCCATGCAGACTAGTGGCAAGCTCCCACCTTCAGCCTCTGGTTACCTAAACCCAGAAAGGAACCAAAAGCCTGCACAGGAGACTGTCACTGCTGCAGCAGCTCAGGTGGGAAGCGACCACCCTCCTCCTGGAGCACCTCACTTTCTGAATAAGGGGCTGCAGGACAGGCTGCTCTGCCACAAGGAAAACCTCGACCCACGAGCCTCCACATCCCTGGAATCGATCAGAACTTTTCAGTCTGATGCGAACAGTCTCAGGAAGGCGAGAGTCTTGGCCCACAGTCAAAGTTCAGCTGTAATGTCAAGGCCTGTTCTGGGTCCAAAAGGCAGAATTAGTAACCAACAGCCTCAGGAAAAGCCAGTTGTGGATAAATTGAGGAAAACCCTGCCAGAATCAAAGAGCATATCTCAAAATACAAGTATGGGAACTCAGCCATTGCAGACCTCTGGATTCCTTTCTGCTTCTACTAGTTTGCTACATAAAAACTCTGGAACAAACCAAGGAAAAACTACTATGGTGAGGCAGCCTGGCACAGCTCCAGGAGGAAATCTTAAGCACTACAGCCAACCTCCCCCAGTGAGAAGATTTCCCACCAAGCCTCCCACTTTGGGCAACCGCCAGGGGACCACAAACCTGGAAACCAGCCTGAACCCAGGTGTCACTTCGCCATGGCCAAGGCCCACAGTTAAAGAGGGCATGGACAGGAAAGACATGAAGGTGGTGCTTCCTGGACACACATCAGCAGGCCAAGGGACAGGTCACCCAAACCAGTCCTGCAGCTGGTTGCACAGTTCCAAAACTCAAGTACTTGAGGATGGTTTGAGGAGAGAGCAGCTTAAACCGGAACTGCCGAAGGCAAGCAGCATGCAGGCTAGGCGCATTCCAAGGACCCCATCAGCTGCAGACCGTAAGTAAGTGGCAGCTTGGGCCACCTGAGTCCTGTCTCCAGGAAACAGCAGAGTTTAAAGGGTTTGACTGGGCTTGAGCCAGCACCATCCTGCTGAAAACAGAGTCCAAAGTCTCTTACCAGTGAAAGCTTGTTGGGAGGTTGATGCCCTGAAAAAGAAGGGGTTGGGGATGATGTTGGATGGCACCCTGGGTTCCTCTCCCACTGATTCAGTAAGTGGAAGAAGAGTGTGTGGCCACTCTCCTGCTTTGGCCTCAAGGCTTATACTTGAGAGCATTTTCCTTTCCCAGTCCAGAACTCAGATGTGTTTCTGAGATAGATATACTGATTCTTTCTAAGCAGCTGAAGTTGGCTAAAGGGAGAGTCCATGGAAAAACAGCCAGCTCTTGCCAAGCTACTGTCTGCTGGGGTGGTAACTGATCTCTTGGTCTTTGGACAGGAAACAGCTGGAGGAGTGGTTGGCATCCAAAGGCAAGAAATACAAGCGGCCGCCGATGGCACAGCTTCAGAAGCAGGCAGTGAAGCCATCCTGTAGAAAGGTCAAAGCGAATCAAGAGAATCCAGAGCAGCACTACCAAGCTACGATCAACAGCATATTAACTGAGTGCCTGAAGCTCATTGAGGAGGTGGGAATGGGAAAGGAGCTGCTTGAACGAGCTTCTCTCCTGGAGCATGCCAGGGGATGAGGGCCATATCCCTCCAGTAGCTAAAAGGGGTTGGGAACAAGTGTTCAGTTGATAGAGGGGAAACATAGGAAAATAAAAGTCCTCATAAAGTTATGGGTAGGCCAAATACATGCAGTGAGCTGTGCCGACCAGGAGAATGGAGAGGTACCCTGTCAAAAGAGACTGTTCTCCCTCAGGGCTCCTCTACCTCCTCAAGGCTCTCTTTCTCCAGGTCCTCTTCCTCAGGGTCCTCCTTGACCAGCCAATCCACTCCTTTTATCACACTTATCTTTATTAGTCACAGCTGTGACCCATTAAGAGCAAGGCTGTTCCTTTTCTTTGGTAATTAGTACAACTGTGACTTATCAGGGGCAAGGTTGCCTGTAATCCCTTCTTCCACACCTACACACCACCAGCAGGACTGAGGAGAGGATCATAAGGGTAAAAGACAAAGAATTAGTGGGTTGAGATAAAGACAGTTTATTTGGGAAGCAAAAGCTGCACACACAAGCAAGACAAAACATTGACTCTCTGCTTCCTGCAAGGCAGATGTTCTACCACCTCCAGGAGAGCAGGACCCCATCACATACAGTAGTGACTTGGGAAGACAAAAAGCATCACTCCAAATGTCCCCGCACTTTATATCCTGAGTATAGGGTCTGGAATGTCTCTTCGGTCTGTTGGAGTTACCTCTCCTGGCTGTGTCTCCTCTCAGCTTCCCACACCTCCCTAACCTCCTTGCCAGTGTGGCAGCGCAAAAAGTAAAAAAGGCCTTGGTCATGTGTAAATCCTGCTCGGCAATAATGAAAATACCTCTTATTATTGTCACCGATGACAGTAGAGGCACAACTGATACCAGCATCAGTCCCTTATTATCTTAAAAGCTCCTCTTTTCCATGGGCAGCTCCACACAGCATTGGCTGCTTCTCTCCTGCCCTCTTCTGTCTCCTTCTACCTTCTGTATGACCAGCTAGCTCCATCCTGTCCTTTACACAACCACCTAACCCTGTCTATCCCTGGCACAGCATCTTACCTTGCCTGACCCTTGCACAGCATCCTCTTTGGATGCTGTTTCCAGTCTTTGATAATTAGCAAAGCTGTAATTCATCAGGGGCAGGGTTGCTTGCAATCCATTCTCCTACATCTTATCATAACTGTATTTATCACAAATCCCAAGTACAGCCCCATACCAACTACTGAGAAGGAAATTAGTTCTACCCCAGCCGAAGCCAGCATGGCCCTTGTGTATGTCACTGACAGTGTCCTGGAACCTGGCAGTGCAGTCTGCAGCAGCAGCCCAGGCTGATTGAGCCAACTCGAGGTAGATTGCTGGTGGGTGTCACAGCTTGAGTTATGGCCCTGGTGGGCAACAGTTACTGTGAACACCGACCACTAGCCCTGCTCCAGGGTTTACTGGTCCCAATTAATGCCAGCACTGGAGTCTATCCTTTGACACCCCTCTGGAATACTAGACTCAATTATCCAAGGGGAAGATAGAGGCAGGACAGCTTTTTTCTGCTATGGTTATGTAGGAGACTTGCAAACCCAGACTTTTGAGGCATTCCTCCTGGAGAGTGCTAGGAGCTGTCGTCAGGCATGGACTGCTTCCTGGTGCACACACTTGTCCATGCCATGGACACCTTTCTTCAGGCCCTTACCCTTGTCCTTGCAGGGTGTCTGTGCAGAGGAGCTTTCGGCAGTGCTGTCCCTTGTGCCCCAGGCAGAGAAATTTGCCAAATTCTGGATCTGCCAAGCAAAGCTGCTGGCCCGGAGTGGCTCCTTTGATGTGTTGCAGCTGTACAGAGAAGCAGTCATTGCTGGGGCTGAGGTGAGTGGAGCATGCCAGCTCCGTGTGTTCCCTGCCTCTGCTCTGGAGGGTTTCCTCGAGTTCCAGGGGCCAGGTTTTGGAATGACATAAGCAGCATTATTCACTGGTGAAAAAGTCCTTTAGAGCTGCCAGTCCTACTCCACGCTGCAGAATGTGCCCATGCAGGGTGGGCACCTGGCCAGCTGTGCTGGGTGCTGATGGATCCCACTAGGTAAAGGGGAATCCTTCAGCCTCTTCCTGCTGTCCTCAGCACAGGGTGTTGTGGTGCAGCAAAAGCCTTTCCTCCTATTCAGCTGGGACTCTAGTCTCCTTTCCCATGCCAGACCTGCCCTGACCCATGTTCTGCTTTTCCTGCAGCCAATCGAGGAGCTCAGGGAAACTGTTCTCAATATTTTGAAGGATGCAGGCCAAAAATTGGAAGGTAACTTGAGCGCTGTGGGGTTGACTGGAGCATGGGCATGTGGGGGCTCCCTGGTGTTGCCAGCTGGGAAGCAACACGGTTTACAGTCTGTTCCAGCACCTCATGTCCCTCCTGAGGAGTGTTGTGAAAGTCTGGAATCCTGATCTGAAAAATGGGACACTGTTACTCTGTCTGGGCTAGGGAGGGTCCTGGGCCAGCAAGCCTCTGCAGGCAGGCACCCTGCCCTGGTCCAGAGTACGTCCCCAGCAGCTGCTCTCTGCAACTGGTTTGCTCTTTTCCTCTCCTGCCAGGAGAAAAGGTGGAGGAACCCATTCCTTGGGAGCCTAGGAGGTGTTGTCCAGGTGAGAGACAGCCCATAGCATCAACTCCAGGCCTGGTGGGGAGGCCCATGACCTCCCTTCCCCTCTCAGTCAAGTTACAGGTTACACCTGCATCCAGGTAAGGCTGAACCTCCTGTTCTTGGTAGCACACACCCTCCATGCCAGTGGTCTTCTGCAGGGTTTATCCAAGGCTCTTGTCCTTTCCATAGAGTAAGGGAGTTCCTGGAAGGCCCAGAAGTGAAATTTCTGACACCTGTGCGGCGCTCACTACGGATCGAGAGCGCTGGGAGTCACTACCCAGAGTCGCTGAAGGACCATGACCCTGTGGTGTCATCCCTTAGTGAAATCCTGGATGCTGAGGAGGACACTTGCTTCTTCTTCCGGAAAAACATGGCTTTGCCAGAAGTGACAGAGCCTGGAGGGTTTGAGTTCATATCTCCTCTAGAGGTCCTGAGGGGTTCCCAGCAGGGACAAGCTGCCTGCCCACCATGCTGCCTGGTACACACTCCCCTGACTGCTCTTGCTCCCCTCAGATGTAGAGGGGAGGAGATGGCACAGAATAAGCCTTAAGATTTAAATATCTAAATTCTGCTTTAAATTCTGTTTTAAATTCTGTTTTAAATTCTGTTTTAAATATCTAAACTCTGCTTTAAATTCTGTTTTAAATAACTAAATTCTGCTTTAAATTCTGTTTAAAATTCTGTTTTAAATATCTAAATTCTGCTTTAAATTCTGTTTTAAATAGCTAAATTCTGTTTTAAATATCTAAATTCTAAATTCTAATATCTAAATTCTATTTAAAATATATTAAAATTTGCACTAGAGATGTGTGTGGGCTAGTGAGTGGTGTGGAGACACCAGCTATGTCTCCTGGGACTGTCCCCCCCAGGTCTGCCCTCAGGTCCTCTGCCTTGACACACACTCTGGTTTTCCTGCTGTAGAATGGTGTAAGTTGGACTGCAATGTTCCAGGCACCTCCCAGTGTTTGGAAACAATGTCCTGAGCGATTTGCTCTCCAACTGCCTTGTGCCCTACCTGGACAGCATCTGTGTGTCCCCTACTGAGAGGCATATATGCAGACCCGGTGTCTGGAGGCACAGGTGGTAGCAATGGCTCTGCCTGAGGGGCTGAGGGAGACCTGCAGTTACCCAGCAGCTTCTGTGCAGACCCCCAAGACTGACAGCAGCACCAAGGGTTGCAGAGGACCTTGGGGTGCAGCAGGCCAGGCCCCCAACTCCTGGACATGGTTGGGATCTGGGGACACAGATGAACCCTGTAAGTGCACTCAGGCCCCATCTGCTGCTGTCCCTGCACTTGGAGCAGGCAGTGGCACAAGGTACCAGGCAAGAGGCTGGCGAAGGGATTGGATTTGTTCACAGCACGTTGCCCTACTGCCATCCACCCAGCCCAGCAAGCGGTGGTCCTGGCCCCATCACCCTCTTTTGCCTCCTCTCTCCTTCACGATGCACCCAACCCCAGCCTTGGCTCAGCATCTCCACTGAGTCATGGGTGCTGGCAGAAGTCTCGGAGCAGCGTGCCAGAGTTCTGGCACGGGGCTGGCTCCACTCTGTGGAGCACTGCTGGCCTGGCCCCCTCTTCTGCAGAGGTGGGGATAGCTCGAGGCCACCACTTCCTCCCCAGGGGCTTGTGCTTGTCCCAGCTGCTGGACAAGAATTTGGGAACCACCCTTTGCCCCCACCTCTCAGGTGCAGGGACAAAACAGTTTTCCTTTAAAACAGCCAATTTTATGTCTCTGTGGTGCCAGGAGTTTTGAGTATCTTTTATAAATAGGAAAGGGTAGGAAAAAGAAGAGGGGAACAGCAGGTGAAGGGGGTGCCACTGGAACAGCTGTCACCTCCACAGCCCCACGCCCTCCACCCAGCATTGCAGTGCTCAGGGCCGGGCCCAGAGGCTAAAGGGGCAGGAGGTGCTGGGACCCCAGCTGCTACAGTGGGGTGTCCAGTAATACTGCAGCAGTGGCACTGCCTGTTCACCTTGGTGTTGGATGGCCCCAGGCAGGCATTGAGCTGCTGGGAGAGGTATGAGGTAAAGGGGCACCAGGCAGATATGAATTAAAGGGGCAGGAGCTAGCAGGCTTTGGGGCAGGGGGCTCTCCTGGCTCTGGGCACTGTCAGGAGAAGGTTCCAGCTGCCCAGGGACAGGTGTGACAGGGGCCATGAGTCAGGGCTACCAGCCATCCTGTGTCCACCAGAGGTGGTAGCTGGCCATGAGTGGCTTCGATCTGGCAGTGCAAGTGGTCCAGGGCCACTGAATGCCCTCCTGTGGGTCTGGCACTGGGCATGGCAGCAGTTGGGGGTGTGCTCAGGCTTCTCCATCATCTTCCTCCTCCCCACTCGAGTCCTGGGGAACCTGAGACAGTGCAGAAGGAGCTCAGTGGGCACAGGACCCCTAGTGCATCAGGGTGGCAGGACGCCTGTGTCCTTGTGCCCCTCTGTTCCCTGCCACCCACCTGCTGGCCAGGGGCACCATGCTGGGCCAGTCCGGGAGGAAGGGCAGTGACCGTGTCCCCCGAGTCCGGGCGAGAGTGCTCCACTGTTGACTCATGGGCCATCTGCAGGGGCAGGGTGGAAAAGGCTCCCAGAGAGAGGCTGGCACTAGCCAGCCAACGGGTTGGGTGCCCACCCAACACCTTTGTCAGCTCATGCCGCCCTCAGGCAGGGAGGGAAACTGAGGCACACCAGCAGGGACTGGGGGCTGCGTACCAGGACAGGGGGTGCCCGGAAGAGGTAGCTGAAGGGGTAATAGAGGAAGTTGATGAAGGAGGCAGCGTAGAGGTCTGCGTAGCGCATCAGCTGGTTGGCAAAGAGTGTCTGACGTGAACCACAGCGGAAGAGGCTGCCCATCTTCCCATAGCACATGTCCATCTCATGCGTGACTTTCTGTGGGTGCAGCAGGACAGTCAGGGCACCCAATGGCCACTGGGGGGGCCCCCATGGAGGAAGTTGTGGCAGAGGGGTGAGCTGAGCTGTGTGTCAGCTGGGATAGTGCCCTTGGTGTCACCTGGATCCGACGCTTGATGGAGCTGATGTCTGGGCGCTCACTACTGCCACTGTCCAAGTGCCTGGAATGGAGCAGGCCAGGCTAAGGGCTCACCTGGAGGGCTCCCCATAGGTGCTCCCACCTCTGCCTGTCTCCCACCCTAACCAACTCACTGGTACAGCTCGGCCAGGAAGAGATCCAGGCTCCGCAGCTCCTCAAACAGCTCTGAAATGGCAACAGGGCCAGCTCAGTGCAAGAGCATCATCCACTGCCCAGCATGGCCAACAAAAAGGGTCAGAGCATGGCCCACTGAGGCAGTTTTGCCATTGAGGGGTGTAGGAGGCTCCAGGCCATCTCCCTTTGCATGGCAAAGTCTGTGTCCCCAACCCAGCGCTGCTCACCACTCTTCTCTGTCCAGACCTGCAGCTCACGGGCCAGCTCAGGCACCACCAGAAAGGTGCGCCAGCCCTGCCTCTTCTTGGATTTGAGGATGTCCCCAAAGATGTGGTCTCCCATGTAGAGGATGTCTTTGCCCTTCACACCCAGGAGGTCACACACCATATCTGAGGAGCCTGTGACAGCCAGGGGTCAAGGTGGGGGAGTGGGCACGTCCCCCTATGCTGCCCACAGAGCCCAGCCAGAGCCCAGGTGGGCGCTTACCACCGGAGTAGACAGCGCAGTGCTGGAGGGGGCCAGTGTACGTCCCAATGCGCAGCTTCCCTGTGTCCTGCAGGACAAGAGGACCCCGGGATGGGGACACTGTTATCTGTGCCTGCTTGGTGTCCAACCAGCTGTGAATCTACCTTAGCGCCTGAATAGTGCCCACCACCCCAGCTAGCCCTGCAGCAGGGGAGAGGTCCCCACCGTGTCGACTTGGCGCAGGACAGTGCCCTCAGCAAAGAAGAGGGGCTTGCGGGTGTCCACCACAATCAGATCGAAATAGGACCTCCAGGGGCGCTGTGGGACGTCAGTCTGTGGATGCCAGAGAGGGGGTCAACAAGAGGATGCTGATGGACACCCTGCAGCCCTCACCCAGCCCAGATGGCTCAAGACTCACCTTGTCCTCATTGCTGAAGTCAAACAGGTAGGACATGATGGCCTGCAAGGACATCTGGCATCATCACTGCTGTTCTCAGGGAAGGCAGACTCTGCCTGTGGTTCAACACATCCCCTCTGCCTCCCCCATCTAGGGCAGGCTGGGCCTGGTGGTGGGGGACATGGACATCCCCTACTCACATCAGTGTAGGTGTAGTCACTGTTGGTGGCCAGGAAGATCTTCCCCACCTCCTTCATGCGGCTCAGCAGCAGTGGCACACGGGGCTAGTGAGGCGCAAGTCAGTGGGGGGGAGCATGGGGGGGGCACAGGGAATTGACTGCAGGGACCAGAGTAGGGAGGGGTCCACAGGGGTCTGTACAACTCACATCCTTCACCACATATTTCTCCAGGTTCTCTAGGGTCTTCTCCTTGAGGCAGCCCTGCAGAAGGGATAGGATGCAGCTGGCCAAAATCTCCCAGGCTGTGCGTGTGGGAAAACCCCAGCACTCTCAGCACCCACCACAAGCAGCCCCCTGCCCATTGCACCCACAGAGAGGTGGACATGGTCCATGGCCTCGCGCACATCCTGGAACATGCTGCGGAAGGACATGAAGAGGTTCCCATGCTTGTAGCCAGTGTCACAGCTGCAACAGTCAGGAAGGGAGGGGTGAAGGGGCTGCCCTGCTAAGGGAAGCTCCCCTCAATATTTAACCCCTGTCCAATCCAATACCAAGCCCCCACCCACCACCTCCCTCTTACTTGACATATCTGGAGCAGTTGGTGAAAAAGTCCACAAGACAGGCATAGAGGTGGGCCTCTGTAGGGGAGGGGGCTGTGAGATGGGGTGCAGGACAGGACAGCAACCCAGGGTGGTGGGAGCACTAGGACAATTAGGGGTTCTCACTCACCTGTGAGGTTGAAGAGGGTGTTGAGGATGTGGAAGCGCTTCATGTCATCCCTCTGGATGAACTTGTTGGGATAATAGTGGAGGATTTCGGCTCTGGGGAGGGAGCATGGAGCTGCACTCCACCCTGAGGGACCCCCAACTTCCCCTTGCCCCAGGGCCGGTGAATTTGCAGACTCACCCCTTGAGGAAGCGGAAGCCATGGGCACAGACGAGCAGGTTCCCATGGGAATCCACCTTCAGCAGGTTCCCGTACAGGGCATCAAACACCAGCCCCCTGCACCACACAGCTGTCAGTGGATGGGAGACTCACTTCCCCTCCCATCTCTGGGACCCCCTCCACAAACTGACCGGGTGGGGAAGGTGGGGTCATATTTGTAGGCAAGGATCTCAGGAGGGTACCCGATGGCGACAAGGTGCTCCAGCAACAGGGTGAAGGCCAGCTCCTCATAGTCAGGGGACTTGTACACTGCAGGGGGGAAAGGGGGATATGGGCAGGGGCTGGGGGGATCCCACCACTACCCCCTGCCCCTGCCTTAGGGCCCCCCAAAACGCACTGGCCAAGGTGTAGTCCATGTCAAAGCCAAAGCACTTGATCTTCTCCAGCGCCAGGCTCCGGTTCACGAAGATCCTGAGGGTGACCACGGGAAGAGTTACGGGGTGAGGTTTAGGGCTGCGGGTGGCACAGAGGAAGAGATGGGGTCGTGTTTCCCTATCCCAGTCACTGGTCAGTGCTCTGGGAGGGCTGTGGGAACATCCTAGCCCAGGGCCCCCGCAGCAAGTTACTGTGGAAGCAGAAAAATGGGCTGGGGAGCTGGAAATGGAGCTGGAGGAGGGAAGGGGGGCAGAGGGTGTGCCGGGCAGGTAGGGGGGATAGTAAGCCCCTCTTTGGACCTGCACCCACCCCAGCATGTCTACATGACACCCAGGGCCTCTGCCCCCTCCCGATACGACAAATATCTCTCCCGTACCTGAACCCCGGGGCCCTTTCTTCAGGTCCTGCTCCCCTCCCCAAGATGTCGCCCCGCATCCCCAAGTCCTGCTGCCCCCGTTGCCCGCCAGCCCCCCTGCAGTCCTCAGCCCACCGGTGCTGGCAGTCCCTCCGCAGGGCCTGCGGGTCGCCCTGCCCCGGGCCCCGGGCCGCCGCCGGGCCCCGCTGTCCCTCGCTGCCCATCGCCACCGCCTCCGGCCACCGCCTCCGGCCGCCGCCGCTTTAACGGGGCCCTGCGGAACCGCCCCTCCCCGGCCACCGGCCGGGCCCGGCCCCGCCTCGGGCAGCACAGCCGGACGGCGCCGGGGCACCCCGAGGCGGTGACCCCCAAATGGGGCAGTCATCCCCCCCCATGCGGTACGGGCACCTCCTCAGCGTGGGCGCCGCACACGGGGAGCGCTCCCCCTGCCCTCCCTGAACGGCGCTCCCCGCTCCCGGCCGTGCCGCCGCGCTGCCCCCATTCCCCCCACCCGGGCCCGGAGCCCTGGGCTGCTGTTTGCCCAGCGGCGCCGCTGGCAGCGGGAAGCGCCCGACGACAAATCATTAACCGGGGTCAGGGACCGTCCTCGCCGCCGCCCCAAAGCCGCCCCGATGGGAGCGCACCCGCCCGGCCCCACATCAGGGGGAGATGGGGACAGGATGGAGCACCCACGTCCCGTGGAACACAGCGACCCCCGCCCCACGGCGCTGCGTTAGCGTCCCCACGCAGCACATAAAGCACCGCTGGAAACCCACGTCTGTCGGACCAGCCCCCGGCACTCCCGGCTACCCCCACCGAGATTCTTGCGACACCCAGGGGCCGCTGACGTGGGGACCGGGGACCGGCCTTGACCCAGGCAGGAGAGAGCATCCCACGGCCCATGGAGGGGCAGCGCAGAAGCTGTGGAGGGACGGACACGCGGCCAGACACACACACCCACCCCCACGCAGGGGATGGGGCTGACGACGGGGGCAGGAGCCAGCCCCAGGTGCAAGGCTCCGATAACCCCTGCGCAGGGCTGGTTACAGCCCCTCCCCTGATACAGGGGGCACGTGGAGCTCTTATCTTTGTCCCCGGCTCCCTCCTGGGGCACCAGGCCAAGGCAGGCAGGGCTATGCAGCAGTACCTGCCCCCCACCGTATCCCAAAGCCCCAGAACCACAGGCAGCACTGGCATAAGAAGGAAATCTTTATTAAGTCCGAGGTAGCAGCAGTGATGGGGGCCAGAGGGCAGCCCCCAGGGCCCCCGAGCAGGATGGTGTCCATAGCACTACGGCAATGGAGGCAAAGCTGAACACTGCACAGCCTGCAAGAGGGGTACCCCACGACTCCCCAAGCCCTTTGTTCCAGGGCAGGCAAGGACCAATCTGTCCTTTCCCCAAGAAATCACTACCAGGGGATCAGTAGAAGTGAGAAAGTGGCCCCCAGTAACTGCTTTATCTACAGCTACAGCAGATCAGGGGGGTCACCTGGGGGCAGATACAGCCCTGGCAGCACACCCCCCACAATGTTAGCGCCAAGACAGTTATATTAAAAAAAAAGATACTTCAGTGACAGCACTATGCGCAGATGGGCGCAGCCACCACCCCACAGCAGGCAGCCTCAGTGGCTCCTCGAGGGAGGACAGCAGTGGGAAGCAGGAGCAGTGGGAGCCCTGGTGCCCTCACTTCTTTAGGACAGCAAAGTAGAAGACGGCCATGATGGCAGCGCTAATGAGGCCAGAGATGGGAACAGTGACGAACCACGCCATGAAGATGTTTCGGAAGAGGCGCCAGTCCACTGCCTTCCTGGAGCGCAGCCAGCCCACTGAGACCACTGAGCCCACCTGCCCAAGGAGTAAGGGCACAGCTAAGCACCAGAGCAGGCATCTGCACCCCCCAAACATGCACTTCTTCATCGCCCAGGCCAGAGCCCTGGGTCCTGCTCCAGCCTGTGGGGACCTCAGAGCACAGGCAGAGAGAGCAGGACAAGAAGCTGCCACTCCAGAGGGGTGACAGGACCAGGACCCCGTGGCACTTGGGTTCCCATGGTTTCTTGGCAGAGCCTAGGGGACCATAAAAGGGGTTTTGTTCTCCCATCATCTCCCAAGTGTCCCAGGGACCCACCCCGTGGCTG
Source organism: Alethe castanea (assembly GCA_024734035.1). Taxonomy (NCBI): domain Eukaryota; kingdom Metazoa; phylum Chordata; class Aves; order Passeriformes; family Muscicapidae; genus Alethe; species Alethe castanea. Next base: position 7,734 of record JANRGV010004699.1, on the reverse strand, counting down.
GGCAGCCGCTGCCACCTCACATTGAGATGCAAGCAGCAGAGCTGGGAGCTGACAGTGGCCAGCGGCCCAGAGTGGGGCCTCCCACACAGCTCAGTCCTACAAGCACCAAGACTGGGGAACACTGAGCTCACACTGTGCCAAAGCCACCCCCCTACTACCCCTCCTACCTTGCAGTGGGTTGTGCTGATTGGGAGGCCAACATTGGAGGCAATGACCACCGTCAGCGCTGATGCCAGCTCAATGCTGAAGCCGCTGCAGAGACAGAAAGCAGATCAGAACTGGGGCACTAGATACCCCAAAAAACCCAGCAGGCTCAAGACAGCACAGCTTGGCTCTCCAGACCCCTGGCTGAACCCCCCAGAATGCAGCAAGGTGTTGGAGCCACACACCCCAGTTCCACCACTGAAACCCCCAAAAGAGAAGGGGGTGGCTCCTGGAGCAGAATGCAGCTCTCAGGCTGCCTGGAACCTCCACTCTGCTCCATGGTAGCCCTTACCTGGATGGTGTGATGGGAGTCAGGTCCTTTCCCATTGTCTGGATGACTCTCCTTCCCCAGACCCACAAGCCAATGCAAATCCCTGCACCCCCATAGAGAAGCAGCCAGATGGGAGTTGCCGCCTTGGTAGCCACATCGCCCGTCTGATAGACCAGGAAGAGTGCAACCAAAGGCCCAATGGCATTGCTGGAAGAGAAAGGGAATCTGGTCTAGAGGGCCAGAGGCTCTTGGCAAGACAAAATATGAACTGGATAGTGATAGATAGAACTGAAGTGTTCAAGGCCAAGTTGGATAGTGCATGGAGTAACCTGATCAAGAACATGTCCATGGCAGGGGGTTGGAACAAGGTGATATTTAAGGTCCCTTCCACCCCAAACTATTTTGTGATTCCACGATTCTGTGAGCACTAGCCCCAGCTAGCAGCCTCCCTGGCTCCCACTAACTCCACTGACCTGACATCATTGCCACCATGAGCGAAGGAGCCAAAGCAGGCCGTGAGGATCTGCAGGAACTGGAAGAGTAGGGACACCTCAGGCTTATCCTGCTCATGCCACTCTTCCAGGGACCTACTGCTGCCCTTGCGGTCACTGTCACCCAGCTCTGCCTGGGCTGTGTTCAGGTCCACATCTGCAGCTGGGTGTGCATCTGCCACTGCGTTGCAGTAGCTCGTGTAGCTGTCCATGCGGACCCTCTTCTTAGTGTCCACCACAGACCAGCTCAGCTTCTCCCCGTCCTCGCTGTCCCTGGCACGCAGAGAGTCCAGGGGCATGCCACAGATGGCCATGGTGTAGGAGGTATAGCTGTTATTGCGCCGCAGGGGCTTGTCCCCCGAGTCCCCCATGCAGTCCCCCATCTTGGCTAGGTGCAGCTTGTGCAGCAGCTCCTTGTAGAGACCAGAGTCCTTGTGCACAGTGTGGTACTGGTACTGCCCGCTTGAGCCCAGCTGGTGGCCCACTGCCTGGCTCAGGTGGACCAGGTTGCCATTGGGCAGCCGCACAGCTCCTGCCAGTAGGGACAGCGGGTGGAGGGGTTAGCACCAAGGGATGCCTGCGCTGGGGAAGTCTAAGCACCTGGATCACCCCTTGCTACTCACCGCTGTCAATGCTAGTTTCCTTCAGGTCGAGGCTGGGAAGCCTCTCCTGCTCCGGGGACTCCTCCGGCTCCCCCAGGTTGAAGGAGACCATCCTCTCCTCCACCACCGCCCGGAGGGGGATGGCCGACCCTGCATCAGCAGCGGGGCCCTTGGCATCACCCAGGGGCATCTTGGCCTCCTCTTGCTCCTCCTTTGGGCAAACGTTCTTCTCCATCAAGGGGCTTTCAGAAGGACTTGATTTTATCTCTCCTGTGAAGAGGGCCAGCCACTATCAAACCCCTTTCCACCACTGCACCCAATGCAAGCAGCAAGCCCACAGCCCTTGCCACTCAGATTTATGGCAGCCAAATAAAATTTACAGCTCCACCGCATCGTGAACTTTGAAAAATGCTGGACAGTCAGACCTTGTCACAGGCACAACAGCCAAACCATCTAAGCCAACTCATCTCCTATTTTTAGGCACCCCCACCCACACTGGGTGTGGTAAACACCATTATGAGGCTTTTATGTCAGTAATGTCTAGTGCAGAGGTTCCTCTTTGGGCCATGTTTGTCCCATCCCTGTGGGCAGTGGGATGCTCTGGACCCACTTCTGGAGAGGCTATGACCCCTGAAGCTGACTGAAAGGCGCCCAGAAGAGCCCAGCTCCTCTACCAGCCTAGCAGCTCCAGACTGGGCTCCTCTCCAGCTTCCACTGGTGGATGACAAATCCAAACAGGAGCTTGTCTCCACCTCCCAAAGGCAGCCTGGTTTCCTGTCCATTCTGGGGAGCCAAACCGGCAGCACCCAGCCGTGGAAGCTGAGGCTGTTCCTCCACCTCTAACAGGAAAAGCATGTTTTCTCCAGGTGAAAACATGAGGTCAGCTCCTTCAGACAACAACCAAAACCATCGTCTTGTCATAAACATGACCATTTCCCTGTCACTTTGTTTGCCTCAAGGGCTGGGTTGTGGCATCAACCCTTCATCCTGGCATCCAGTCCCAGCAGAACTGTCTCCCCCTGCATGCCCACCTCCTCCCAGGGATGCTGTGGGCAGGCAGGGAACATGTCTGCCAGGCAGAAGAGCCCACCTCGCCTCATGGGCAGGAATTAAATTAAACAGCTAGAAGATTGTCAAGAGCAGCCATAAAGCTGTTAGTCACACCCCAATTACACCAGCACAACAAGGACATCCCCTCATCACCAACTCCCAAGGCCCCAGCTTGCTCACATCATTGATATTCAGGACCACATGCAGTTCCAAGCACTGCTCTGGAGGCAGAGCTCAGGGCTGATCTTTTGGATGCCTTTCAATAGAGTGTTTTGAGTTTTTTTTGCTACAGGGAAACGATTTCATCAGCTTTAAACTTGTGATCTGCATCAGCCAGGCCAAGGATTGCTCAGCAGGTATGAAAAGATTAAAGGTTAGAACAGGCACATTGTCTCTTGCCTTCTCTCTCCTCTATTAGAGTGGGACAAGCTGTCTGATACTGCCCAAAGCTCCAGGAGAGATCACCCCACAGATCAGTCAGGCCCAGACACTGCTCAGCAGCAGAACAGCTGCTCCTGGGGGGCCTGTGGGTGCCTGGGTTGGGAGCAGGCAGAGCCCAGTGTGGTGAGTGTCCCAGTGATTCAGAGCAGGTTAAACCCTGAGGATTCTGTTAATAACAGCCCCATAGCTAATGGGATCTCCCACTGGGAAGAGAAGTTGGTGAGGCAGAGCGTGCCCTTCCCCGAGCATTGCAGAGGAACGCAGTACTTACGGTCGATTTTCTTCTTCATTCTCGGACATACAAAGAACCAGACGACGAGAGCACAGACAACAGCACTCCCCGCCGAAATTAGGAGGATACCCCACAGAGGAAGTTTGTCAAAGCCCAGCACTAGGAAATAAAACAACGGATCTTTGAAAACCTCTGGGCAAAACCCTCCTCAATATATGACTTTGGTTTTCCCAGGCACAGGGACTCCATCACCTGCAATAGCCCTGAGCTAATCCACCTGCCAGGGAAAAACACTACTGGGAAGGCATCACTGACCACGCCGAGACCCCAGGTATACTCTCTGAGCCCCATGGGTCATATCCCCATCAGCAGCTGACCATTCACAGCCCCTTCTCCCAGCCAAACCCTGTACAGAGTGGTGCCTGACCCAGGCTCCACACAACTCTTGTCTTCTCATTTGCTGCAATGTCAAAGGAAAAAACACCTCCCAGCGTGGCTGCTGCAGTGCCAGTGCTGCTTCCCTGCTCTGCAGAGGACACGGAAGCTTAGGCTGCTCCCCCCGGAGCACCAGCCCTTCCAGCTGCTGGGGAGGGCAGCTCTTCTGCTCCAGGAGTCAATGGAAATTTAGGCTTCATAGCATCTGAGGTGATACATGACCCACTTAGGAGCATTCTCACAGGCAGCCTGACTTTGAGCAGAGGTCTGGCATCATGCAACCCCAGGTAGAGCATCAGGTGCTTGTGACAATCCAAACCCTGCATTTGTTGCTGCAGGCAGTGACTTACTGCTCCTGAAGCAGCCCAGACACCTCTCCCAGGCACAGGTCTGCCTGCAAACCCTGTTCTCGAGCAACCTAGAGCTCACTCAGCAGTTCGGGACTCAGGATAAACACAGATTTGGACATGCCAAACAATCAAGTGATTTTGGAGCAGCCCCAGTGCCCCCAGCAGCACCACTGCAGGCCTGTCCTCTCTCCCATGTCAGAGAGCCCAGGGAAGGGGAAGCTGACATCCCTCCAAAAAATTTTCCAGCCACTGTTTACAGAGCAAACCCTGCCAGAGCCAGCACTGCCTGCCCGCATCCCACCTCCAGAGGCTCCTCCACAACAGGAAACCCACGCTCACACCAAAAAACAGCTCAGGCCAACTCATCCCAGCAAAAAATGGAGGTGACAGAGCCTCTAGCTCCACAGGCAAATCCGGCTGTCCCTGCTGAGCCCTCTCAGTCCTGCTCGTGATCTGTCCCCTGCAACCCAGCATCTTAGTTTGGCTTTTCCAACTGAAGCTCAGATTCTGCAGCACACAGGCCAGCTCTTCTTGACATGAGTAATTAGCTTGTTTTTAGGGACAGGATGAACCAGGAGGCTCAGCCCCATTCTCTGCTCCTGGCCCCACCATCAGCAGCCTGAGGAGTCTCTTCAGCAGTCAGCAGATACCTGAGTTTTAGCACTCAGTTTTAGCACAAGGTAAGAGAAGGGAACGGGAAGTCATGCTATTGGCCAGTCCTGGGAAGTCTAAGGAGAAAGGTCTGGAGGAGTTTAGTTTGAGCAGGTCTCTTTGGTTGGGCAACTACCTAGCCCAGACAGTGCAGGCTAGCCTGCCGCTTTCCGTAACCGGCACAGGCCAGCCGCCTTCTAGGAGATCTCAGCCCTGTAAAGCAAAAAAGGGGTAAATCGTGCATTTAATGGAAGCTTTAGAAAGAATTTCAAAATTCAGGTTCAAGTATTCTGCTGTGCACTTACAGGGCGCCCCAGTGTACATGATGGAGAAGAGGTTGATTCCCACCGTGCAAGCGTAGAAGACGGGCAAAGCTCGCAGGCCATTGGGAACAGGATCTGCCTGGAAAACACAGACCAGTGCTGTAGAGAGGTAGACAGGGGGGCTGTGCAGCAGCCAACAAGCAGCTTAGCAACAGATTCTTTCCAGAAGGGGTTTGTGCCCTCAGTCACCTACAGATGACAGCTCCCAACAGCCTTTATTTACTGCAGGAACAACCCACAATCAAATGCCCCCAGCTGGGAGGGGGCACAATACCTGGGTCCCACAAGGCTCCCCAGAGAGCTAGGGCAGGCCCAGCCAAGGGTTCCAGCACTCCCAAGCCTGGAAGAATTCATCTCTACTTGGCTTCTGAACCCGTTCTCTGGCTCCCCAAAATGCCACCTCTACTTACATTTTCCTTTCAATTCCCCAAGAACTTTCAAAGCTTTTACCCTTCCCAGCTGACTTGAACACAAAAATCAAAAAACAAAAAAAAACCAAAAAAAAAACCAAAAAAACCAACCAAACAAAAAAAAATTCATTACTAACAAAGGAGCTAATTTGACCACATACCTGGCAGTAAGGCCCTCACCTCAGCAGCAGGAGTGTTTAATCCCCACTCCGTGCCCAGCAATTGGGATTTGGCATCAGGACAAGCACACCAAGTCTTTCTGAATGCCAAGCAGCACAGAGCAACTGGACTGTTCAGCACCAGAATGGAGTGTGACAGGGCCAGCCCCATTTTGGGAGGCTGGTTACACAAGGTTACTGTGACAGTGGTGACGCTGGGCTGTTTTAAAGGGCTGCTAGTGATAAGATCTTAACATCTCCTGAATCGTAAAACTTAAAGGAATTTAACCTCTGATAGGCAGAAGAAAATGCTGGATTTTCTCTGCATAGCTTGGTAGAAGCTATGTGGCTTCCCCAGCCCCAGGAAGAATTCTGTCCCTCCCAGCTGAGGAAAGCCATGGCTGTGGATCACCACCTTCACCTGCAGTCTACCCCAAGGAAAAAAATCCTTACACCAGGATTTTAGAAAAGCTCAACTGACAGCTCAGGTCTTATCAGTTCTGAGTTACTTCACTACTGGGAAACAGGGCTGCTGAAGCCAGGCAGGACAACTCCCATGTTTCAGAGGGGAGGTGATGCCCCAAAACCTTCCAGGTCCACTCTGGAGTGGCCACAGGTCCCATTTTCTCACCTCTTCAACTCCCAAAGGTGCCAACACACACTCCAGAAAGTGCCAGGAGAAGTCCTGGTGACCCTAAGCCAACCAACAAGTCGACTGAGAGCAGCCAAAAGCCCCAAAGTGTCAGAAAACAGGGCACATAGCCCTTACCTTACAGAGGATGAACCTCTGGACGAGGAAGAACAGGATAGCAGACATGATGCCCGAAAGAAGGGGTGAGATGAACCAGGACAACACTAGAAAGTGGGAGGCACAATCAGCATCCTGCTGCTGGAAAAGGAAGCCCAGGGACACATGGGGTCCACTGCTGGGGTGGTCCTGCCAGCTGGACTTACCGATCTTCAGCAACTCAGACCACTTGACACCATCTTGCCCTTTGGCCACCAGTGAGAAGCCAATGGTTGCCCCAACAATGCAGTGGGTACCAGAAATGGGGAGCTTCAAGAATGAAGCCATCAGCTGCCACACAGCAGATCCTGGAGAAGAAGCAGCCTACTAAGAAAGACCATCACCAGGGCACCCTGGGACATACTGCCCCCACACTGTGACCTCCCTGCTCCTTACCAGACATGGCGCTGATTGAACCTGCCATCAGCAGCTCCTCTGTGGAGTTGTACATCTGTACATCAATCAGACCCTTCCGGATGGTCTCACTGACCTTGGCTCCTAGCAGGACAGAGCCCACTGTCTCAAAGATGCTGGCCAGGATGCAGGCCTGCCGCAGGGTCACCACCCCCGAGCCCACAGCCGTGCCGAAGGAGTTCGCCACATCGTTTGCACCAACGGAGAAGGCCAGGACGAAGGCAATGATGAAGCCCAGGACCAGCATCCAGAGGAAGTCAGACATGGGGGTCGGTTCCATGGCGGGGGCGGGGCGATGGGTTAATAAATTAGGTATAAAATTAAATAGAGGGATCGCTATAGGGCTCGGGGGGGCTGCGACGTCCTACGGGCCCATCGATCGCAGGGGCTGGGGGCTGGGTGCCGCAGCATGGTCCGCGCCTCTCTTCATCCTGCGGGAAGGACAGAGCTTAGCAGGATGAGCACCGGATACCGGCCCTTCCCGCCGCCGGTAACGGCCGCTCCCGCGCGCGCCACCGCCCCCTCCCGCCGCCATGTGTGTGTGTGTGCGTGTGTCCGCCCCTGCCCGTCAGCTCCGCTCACCAGCCGGGCCGGGCCGGGCCGCGCTAACCGGGAATCCCCAACTGCAGTGGCGCCTCGCTGCCGCTCCGGCCCCGCTCCCCGCTCCACTCACAGCACAGCCCGGCCGGTTCCCCCCGCCCCCGCCGCCCAGACTGACGCGGCCACGGCGCCCGGCGCGCTTTAACACCGCCCTCCGTCCCCACGTGACTGAAACCCCGCCCCGCCCCGGGCCCGGCAGCGCCCTCGCTGTCCATTGGTGCGCTCGCCGAGGGAAGGGTTATGAATTCAGAGAGAGAATTAAATGTAATGAGACTTAGCTGCTGAAAAGCCAGGTAGCAATAAAATTCCATTATC